>VUQG01018512.1:35896-54071 GCA_015106755.1 Etia nguti
AACCCCTCAAAAAAAAAAAAAAAAAAAAAACAACCCCCCCCCCCCCCCAAAACAAACAAAAAACAGGAAATGACAAAAACAAATGCACAAACAAATATAAACAAACGTAACATAATAAAAAAATATAGAAAAGTCAAATCAAAGATTATAGATAAGCGAATAAAAGTGAGCACAATAACGCACAATAAAAGCACAATACTATCACAGATTTGGTATCAAAGCACGCTCACCTTGTGACCCAGCTAACCCTTCATATGTAATAGCTGTCAGTTTAGTACAGACATTTATATCCAAACACAGAAACATTTCATTCCCATGAGCTCTTAAAGTTATATCCTAGAAAGTTGATTCTGTTCCTCTGGATGTAGCGTGTTCAGTGGGAGACATGTTTCATCGCTCATCCAAGTGACTTCAGCAAGCAGTACATTTGTATAACGTACTGTTATGTAATGTTACTGCTATGCAAGAAAACCGTTTATTTTAAAGTTCATTTGTGATGCCAAAAAGCTGTCAAATTAAACCAGGCCAACATTTCTGTTCATTTTACAGTTTGCTATTCAGACTCGAAGCTTTTTTCTGATTCATTTGTATTATGACCAAAACAAATACCACTGACTAGCATGAGGTCAGTTTTATGATCATTGATATATAAATTGGTTTAAACATTAATCAGTGGTCATGAGTCTCTGTGGCTTTCAAACTCCAAAGCTTGATTGAGCAAAGAGTTATGGAAGCCATTTATGTTTAAAGGGAGCAACCATCTCGGAACAGAGGACTAGGCCTTATGGTTCAGCAAGGAGAGCGTGTTCGGGGTCCGCTGGCAGAAGAAGATAGGGCTGTCTTCCTGTCAGAGCTCTGATCCCACAATCGGAAAAATGCATATGTATGCTCTTAATTTGATCTGTTATTGTATATTTTTTCACGTTTGTACGGGATATTGTATTTGTTTTAAATGTTATATATTTATGTGGTGTGTGTATTTTGACTTTTGTTGCCATGATGCCAGGTCTCTCTTGGAAATGAGATTTTTAATCTCAATGAGATTTTTTTTTACCTGGATAAATAAAGGACTAATAAATATGTCACCCAGTTCCAATGACACGGAGTTAGTGCGATTGGAGTAGGTGAAAACCCCTTTCCCCCCCGTCTCCGCAAAAATGTCTACACAGACGGACACATTTGTATACACAAATTACATTTAAGGGTTCATCTTTTACTAACTTACAATGCTATGATTGGACCCATTCCCCAACTCTCTGTGAATGGTTCTCATTGCCACTGATCGCTGGGCATACAAATTTGCATATTCATAATCACTAAACTGACCTCACGGTCCATTGTTAGTCATGGAGCTAGTTTTGGTCATTATGTAAATGTGCTGTTTATAGGGTTGGGGAAACCTGCAGTCAGCTGAGACTGAAGAAGACAGTGAAAACGCTGAGTCCAGATGAACATAACCAACTTGTTGGGATTTCCTTAGTTCATCTGTGGTAGCCAAAAAAGTGTCAAATGAAACCTGGCATTTTCTACCTCTTTTTACAGTTTGATATTCACAATCGAAGCTTTTTTCCTGATTCACTGCTTGTCTTATTTAACATAATATATTTTTATGTATTATTCATCGTATTAACCAATCAGCAGCAGTCGTCTAAGGACAGAGAGGCTCTTACCATCCACACAAGCTGGTCGGGCTCTCGTCGTACCAGCGATCTGTCCCTTCTTGCAGGCGCAGCGAGCTGTCTGCCGTGCGATGGTCCTCCTGGGCTGGCTGCTGTCACGGTCCAGAGTCACAATCTCACAGGTCCCTGCTACCAGCTGGGCTGAGGGAGGCGAACAGGAAAATCCCATAAATTTCAACTTCATCAATTTAACTTTGATGACAATGATTTACATTCTGTTTATTTTAACGATAATTGTACATCTTTAACAGTTTATTTTCACTGAATACACTCAGCTTCCAGCTTCCAGTCACAAAGCTTAGAACATCTCTAAACTGGTTTCTTGAACATGACAGTGACTTCAGTGTACTTAAATGACCTGCACAGTCACAAGCTCTGAGTCCAGGAAACCATCTTTGGGATGTGGTGGAACAGAAGATTTGGATGTACAGTTGATGAATCTGCCCCTTGCTGCATCTGTGCCACAAAGAAGTAAGGCAGTTCTGAAGGCAAAAGGAGTCCCATCTGGTACGAGCAAGTGTACCAGAAAGTGATCGGTGACTGTATAATCACATTATGTTATGATTTTCATGTGAGAAATGAGCTTTCAAGCTCCTGTGTTAACATGAAGGCCCTGAACAAAATTTGCAGGGACCTATACAACCTCCCAGAGAATACCTTAAACCCCTTCATCTATGCAGATGTATAATTAATCCTCAGAAACAAAATTAAAATTGCTTTATTACGATAACACAGTCTGTCAGTTTATTTTAAAAAAAATTCTCAGGAAAGGAAAAAATAGAGGCCAGTGGAATTGAATCACAGTAGAAGATTAAAGCCTTGGGATTTGGAGAGGCTGGGTGTATTTGGTTTCTGTGGTGACAGCAGCAGTCCCCCCTGCATGCTGATGAACTGTCATCAATAGGGCTATGGATGGACCATCGCCTCTCCAGAGAGGTCCTTACTCACAACAGCCAGGAGCTCAGAGAAGAGAAAACAAGAGGCTCCGTTCAGAGAGGGGTCGGCAGGGTCACAATATGAAAAGCAGCAGTGCCCACAGCAAGAGCCACAACAACAACAAGGGGAGAAGTTCATTAAAGATGAGGCATTTTAAAAAGTGCACATAGACCAAAGGTTCAGCAGCATTACTCACTGGGCAGCTGGTCATTTCTGTCAACAAGCATGTCTGGAAAACACCTTTGTGGACACAAATTCTTCCAGCAGGACAAAAGAGAAAAACAGAGGAGGAGATGTTTGTCCTGGCCTATGAGGTTTTAACAGCTGGGCATAGAATGGGAGGTTATCCACGGCAGATGGAGACCTTTGAGGGACCTTCTGAAACGTAATAACTGATTCCTGTATACTACCTCAAGCATGTTCTTCTTCATTTATACCTTTTCTTTATTGTTCTTTTGTGATTTATTTATTTATTTAATTTATACAATCATTATACTCATCATGGGCAGAATGGTAGCACAGTAGTTAGCACTGTTGCCTCACAGCAAGAAGGTCTTGAGTTTTATTCTACCATCCGGCCTTTGTGTGTGAAGTTTGCATGTTCTCCCTGTGTTTACGTGGGTTCTCTCTGAGTACTCTGGCTTCCTCCCAAAGACATGCAGTTAGTGGGGTTAGGTTAACAAATCATTCTAAATTGCCCATAGGTTTGAATGTGAGTACAAATGGTTGTCTGTCTCTCTGTGTTAGCCCTGCATCAGGTTGCTGACAGATCTGGGATAGGCCCCAGCCCTCCCCCACGACCCTGATAAGCAGAAGAGAATAGATGGCTGGATTGCAATCATCAGATGTACCTATTTTATCAAAAAGAAATGCAAACATATTTAACAAATCACATGTACTAATTTTGTATTTAGTTACATGAAGTATTTTCAAATGTGAGGGTGATTTCTGTTGTCTTTGATCATTCATACAGTTATGCAGATGATGTTCAGTTGTACATGTTATTTTGTATATTTGAATTTACATGATCTGTCCTTTAGAACTGAATAACTTGATGGCAGCCAATTATCACACATTAAATATGCAAAAAACCAAAGGGTTTTTTTGTGTGTGCCCCTAATAATTTCCTCTGAATAGTGACTGAGAATCTTAGACCCATCACATCTCAGCCACCTGGAATTAGTGTTACTTTTGATCAGGTGTTCAGTTTTTGATAAACATGTTGATTGTTTTGTACCATCCTGTTTTTATCATCTGCTGAACAGTGACCATTTTAAATGCACTGTGCCTCAGTCTGACGTGGACATAATCGTATATGCTTTTTATTCCTCATCACAGCTCAGTTATTATAATTGGCTATTCATTTGCCCCACCAAATCCCTGAATCACCTAAAAATGATTCCAAATGCTGCTGCAAGCCTTCTCACAAGGTCCTCTAAAAGATCTTCTTTACACTGGCCCTCTATAAATTTTCAGGATCAGTTTAAGATTTTGGTGATCACTTTTCTGTAAGCGGTCTATGCAGTTTTAATGCAGTTTCTTTTATTGATTTTAAATAATTCTAGAACAGCTTCACAGCTTCTCTCAGAGGCCACTCTGTCCTTCAGCTGCTTTTGTATTCATTCTGTCATTCTGTAGTTGGGACTGTTTGAAATACTGGCTGCTGGGGTGAAAAGCCTGTCAGACTGAAACATGGCACAGTGTCAGAAGTGCTTGGGAGCTCAGAGGTTCTGAAGCAGCATGCAGTGTTTGCTGTCAGCAACGCCTCGATGAAACATGAATAAAGGCGCAGTGCTGTTGTTTCTATCAGCTCGGAGTCATTGCTGCTGTCCGTCACGTAAGTAATCACTCAGGAGGATTAATGTCTTTGTGACAAGGCATACTTTCTCCTCTTCAAAACACACAGGATCCTTTACGTGCAGGAAAATGGCGTTATCGAAACAATAGATGAAAACGTCAAATAAGCAGCAAAAAAGTGTCAGAATGCAAACAAATTCCCTCTCTAGTGTAGAGAAGGCTTTCTGTATTACTTCAACTTTGCACATTAGATTTATATACACAAGCTAGTGGCTCCAGAGGAGCTTTGTTAGATAAAAAAACAAAACAAACAACATGATTTCTCCCAAACTCTTCTTCTGGCAGGAGCTCACCCCTCAGTTAACATTTAACTCAGAAGTCCACTCGTTCTTGTTTTTTTTTTTGTTTGTTTTTAAAAAAAAAATATATATATGGTACATTACCAGAGTGAAAACTTACACCATTACTCTGAAACTAACTTTTTAGTTATAGCTCACTGTCCCTGATGCTTATTTATTACTTGCAACAGAAACTGCATCACATAAACTGTAATAACGGTAATACGCAGCTCTGTGAAAAGGTTCTAGGAACTATGCAGTATCATCAGCTAGATATATGGAGATTCTAATGCCCATAGGTGTGAGTGTGAATGGTTGTCTGTCTCTGTCTGTGTAGCAACCAATTAGTGAGCTGTCCAGGGTGTACCCCACCTCTCGCCCTATGGTAGGTGAGATAGGCTCCAGCCTTATCCTGATAAGGATAAGCGGAAGAGAATTGATGGATGGATGGATGGATGAAACGCCAAGATATCATATCAGAAGTCATTTTCATTATATTTTTAGTGCATTTTACTTTATGAAAATACTGTATAATACACTGACCATCACCAAAGTGATTTCATCCTATTGTCTGAATGGAAGATATATTAAAAACAAAAGTTCTTATGTTAGTAACATTTAGTGCCCCTTCTTGTTCCATTAGTTCCTGCAATAGTTAAACCCGATCTGTAGTAAAACAAACAAACAAAAAACACATGTATTATAGTTTATATGACCAGCAAAATGAAAGTGACCATGAGGGCTTCTGAAACAGTGATATGGAGTATTGAGTTTGTAGTGTAGCATCTACTTGCATCAGAAGAGAAAAAAGTTTAGTCAAATATTATGTATGTTGCATAAGAGTGCATTAGCAAAGATTACAGTGGACAGCTGGATTTCAATACCCGTGTTAGCACAGGTGTGCTCAGACTGATGTGCTGCTTGTGTAAAAAACACTCTCAAGATTGAGTCACCACATACAGTAATACTGACATTAAGAGTGAAGCTGAGGGTTTGTACTTAAAACACAACAGTATATACTAATAAAACAGGAACTAAGAAGAAATACACAGTGTGCCTCTAATGCAAGCCTGCCTTCAAATGAAGTCATGACTTTCTGCAGATGAGGTTCATAGGGGCTGGTTATTATTTGAGGACAGACACTAATCAAAAGATGTCATGCTAAAATTGAGCTCTGTGCTGATGAAACGGATACAAAGAAAACAGTTTCACAAACGCGAGTCTAACAATAAGATCTTTCCTAACACTAACACTGCACACAGCTTTGTGCTGAGACTCTACACTTTTGATGAAGTTCAGGTGTTCACACAGGTGTGCACACAGGTACTCTCTCACACACACACACTATATTGGGCTGCTGTTGCCTCTAAAAATATCTTGTATTATTAGTACCGTGTGCTTTTCAGTAACATTGTCATTGTTATTTATGCACATGCTGGTTGTTGCCGTGGTTTCTCTGCTGTTTTTTTTTCCTCAACAGGTGTTGAGAAAAGAAACAGATTCTTTTTTCTCTTCTCCTCTATTTTTCTCTTAACTTTCTCCCCCAACTTCACTTTCTTTTTTTCCTTTTTCTGTTTCCTGGGTTGTAATAATCCAAAACAAAAAATTCTAATAAAGTTCTAATAAAATATGACCATCAAGTGGACCATTATAATGAATGCCACAATGCTCCACTTGTGAAAGTAAATCTGTTTGGCATTTTTTGGCCTTCAGACAACAAATCTGATTGCTACACTGGCGGACAGCCCAGGGGGGAAAAATGAAGTTCATAATTACATATGACAGCCTGCATTAATAGCACTCTAGCTGTCTGTCTGATGTGACCTCCCGCTTCTGTTAACCTCAAGGCAGCATGGAAGCTGATCACTGCTTGAGAGTTACCATGATAGCAGTTATGACCCTTCTCCCTCTTCTTCCTCTCTGTATAAAATCAGGTCTGTAAGATCTGTCAAATCACCGATTTACTTTCAGGTTCCAAAAGGCCAAAGATCATCTTGGGGAGATGACTTTTCTTCATCCCTCTGTTTGCTCTCATACCTGACACAAATCAAAGGTCATAAAATCACACCAAACCAGAGTGGACTGGATCTTAATTGAGCTTTGCTTCCTATAAATGACACTAATACAGTTAGAAAGTAAGAAAAACTGCTGTCTAGACTTTCTTTCTAACCTCAGGAATTTTTTTTTTCCATCAACCTAATTCAGTATGTTTTCCTTGTCCCAGGGATTTCTGTGGTTTTTGAAATTTTTTAAAAATTTGGTATTATTTTAGTCATCTTAAACTTCAGGTCCGATTTAAAAAAAAAATCCTGCTCATTTAACTATCATTCTAATTATTAGTTTTAGTTAAATTTTGATTGTGAATTGTGATTTTAAATTTTAGTTCCTGTGAAGTGACTCCGGCTTGGTTTTGATTCTTTTTGTTAATTTCTCCATTGCTCTCTTCCCTCTGTCTCATCCTCGTGTCTTCTCATTTCCCAAGCCAAACATCTTCAACTCTTCTTGGTTCTTTCCATCAAAGAAGGAAGAGGAGGAGGTGAGGATGAGTTTATTACCACATGATAAACTTACAAGATGTGATTAACACATCCTGACAACAGGTCGATCACAATTTACACTCTATCCAGATCTACGTGTGTATTTTAGTAAACTTGAAGAACTGGAAAAACTCTGTCCAGGCTGAAGTTTTACTTTAAAAGCAGACAAGAAAAATAACCATTTTGTCAAGAAATTTTTATGTGAGAGGCACAGCTATAGCTGAACTTAACAGGACTAAAGCTGACAGTAACTACAGAGGTGCAGGTGGCAGTTAACCCTTAACCTGAGGACAAATAAAGATGTATGCTGCAAAATCACTGAACCCTAAAAAGAAACAACCAAGAAAAACCTCAAATTAATCATTAAAAGCCCCCAAATAACACGACAATTCATGCCCATGATGTGTTTATGTAAACTTCTCTTCACAACAGTAAAAAAGGCACCAAACTCAAAGGATGAGCCAGTGTTGTGTCTCTCTATGTATAACAGGAAACTCAAAGAACAAGTTTTCAGTTGTTCCAGTAGTTACTTCATTATTAGCAGCCTGTCGCAAAAAATGTTCCCGTTTCTTAAGTTAAATCTACAGAAAAATGTGAAAGATAACACAGTTTGAAAGGCATAAAATAGTAACTCCCTCACAAATAATTTCTTATTTAATTTTTATATCTTTGTGTATCTCATTTCTAATCAGCATCATCCTTTGCTTTACAGCAGTACAATTTCTGTGCAGACTACCTGCCTGTGGCTCCTTCCTCTGATCTCTGCAGTTTCTCTCTGCAGTGAAACTCTTGTATGATTTTTACTCCACTGTTTGGCCAAACGAATCGCTTTAAACTCGGCTGTAGCAGAACATAAGCTCGGGTAACAGAAAAATAATAACAATTACAGGACATTGTTTTTTCCACTTGTATTGCTGTTTCCTTACCAGTGGGAGCTGACACACAATCTGTTCATGGAGATGACGAAAGATAAACTGACACCCGGTGGATATGACCTTTTATTATCTACAGTCATTTTTTCAATTTCCCTGCAAATTGAATTGTTTGCGGTAAGAGGGAAGAAAGAAGAATAATGATGAGGGTGAAACTGATTTTGACATGATAAAGCAGCTGTCTGCCGGCCTTCTGATGACAGTTAATGAGTCTATTATTGTGCACCAAGAAACAAATTCAGAATCCAGCAATGGGTGAGATGGAAGTCTCTGAAGCAGCTTGTTCTCAGACAGCAAACTAGCAAAGAAGTCAAAGGTTGCACTGGTGTGTTTAACATGACTTAGAGCAACTTTTGGAGAGGAAATATTAAAACAAATCTACAGAAACACCAAACTGTTATCTATTTTTTTTCCTCTTCTTCCTGCCTCCTGTGTTTCTTTGTCTGTATCTTCCCCATTCGTCAATGTAATGTGTGCTTAGCATTACTTTGGAAATTTACAATTACTTTCATTGTGTGTATAATTTTTTTTTGTATTTCCTGGATTTATGAATGCTTTCACTGCCCATATTAGTTTCACCTGTGTTCTATCACTCAATGAGCTCTCTGTGTATTTATTGTGGCCTTTCCTGTAGATTGTATGTAAAAAATGGATATAGCCACTGTGACATCAGCTATCCATTAAGCCTATACAACCTAATAAAGACTGCTAGCAAAATGCATTCATAAACTGTACAGAACAATGCAAAGACACAGAAATCTGCTTATGTGTTCAAGGTAACAGAAGGAATGTCTGTTATTATTGTTATTATTTCCAATTTTAATTAATGACACATTTAATTGATACCTTTTATTACCTCTTAGGTAGTCCATGTAAGTATATTATTAAAGTGCAATGTTAAATACCAGGTAAAACTTTGATTTATGAATATGAAATGTAAAAAGATAAATTGAAATGCATAACTGAAATAATTACATAATTAATATGCAAAAAATATTACTACAAAATTATTAAATAATATTATTATTATATAATATTCAGCAATATATTTTTATTAAATATTATAATTGGCTTTTTTAATATAGAAGCAAACGGATAGTGACATTGTCTGCTGTAACAACAATCACAGATAGCATGTTATCATGTGACATACAACCAGCCAGCTGCAGAGAAGCTATATGACCTGCGGGAACATGACAGAGTGTTGGATGTGCAAAAAAGTGAGATACCACATAGTGTTGGCATCATGGACTTCAGAAATAAACCCCTCATTTTGATTGAGTGATGAGACTTAAACCATCCACCCTTCAAAAGAAGTTGGCATCGTCAGTCACATTCAGTGTTGCTAGCTACCAAATATGATTTTTTTCTACTAATTTTAATTGTATATTACCCTTGTTAAGTCCCAGAGTCCGACTCCTCTGTTTTCCACAGGAATATATAGTTTCACGTTTTTAAAACTAATGTTTTCAGTTGAGCACCTAGGCTCGTGTTTCCTGCTGAAGAAACTTTTATTTTGGATCAAATCAAAGCTTGTCAGTGTTTGTGCACACGGCAACAGATCCTATCTTGCCTAGCTGAGCCAAGGGGGTTTTGGCATTTTTTTTGTCACACTTCCACACTTACCACTGAATCACTCGCTGATGTTCCTCCTCCAGACCCATTTATTCAAATCCAATTACACTCTCTGCAGCTTTTCGCTTTCTTAATTTTTGTTTGTGTTTTTTTTTTTTTTTTTTTTTTTTTCTTCTTCAGCTGATGATTCCCCCTTTCATTCAGTTGCTGTGTGTTCATAATTCCCATGAATATACGCTCAACTTAATGGAGCGTTGAAAATTAATTTGGGCTCCGAAGGTTCCTTAGTTAAGCTTTCAACACCGCAGGCACAACAGCGTGCCTGCTGCATAACCGGTCTGTTTCCAGGATCTAAACGAGCTTTATGAGCAGGCAGATAAAAGGAATGATAAACAAAGTAAACAGAGAGCATAAGGAAATTAAACTTGATCTGCAGTTTGTCTTCATTAAAGCGTTTCACACTGTGGAGATCAATGAAGAAGAGACAACCAAAACAACTGTCTACAACTGATCTTTTATATTGGGTTTTTTTACCTTATGTTTGTAAGTATGTCATGTAAACTGGCAGACCGTTTTACTAAAAAGACTCTCTGCAGAATCATTGCAAACGTGCAGCTGCTCAGTTGACTCTGTTTGAGCTATGACTGATGAATTTCAATGAGCAGCTGCTGGACTTTATGATTTTCCTCTTTTCACAGAAGCACTGATTATCTGAAACATCTGCATATGATGAAGAAACTCAGAAGCAGCTGCTGAATAAAACAAAAAAGCGAGTTTCTGCTTCACGGAGAGCAGAAGGGATTTTATTGTTTTTTTTTTGTCATACATCAGAGACTGAGGAGAGCTTTAAATGTGCCAGTGTTATGTGGCATTTGGCTGCCTCAGAAGTGTCATATTCTACCTGGAAAAAAATATCAGGTTTTAAAGGAAAGCTGCAAAAATACAGGAAGCATGTAACTCCTTAGACAAACTCCTAACTTTACTAAAGTAACATCTATGAAACACGACTAATTCCAGGTATCACCCACAGTGTGAAGTCTGGTATCAGATCAGAAATGTCAAAAATCACTTTCACAAAGAGTCAAAGTGGAATTGTCAAATCAAGGACAGTTTCTTTTCTCATATAGAATTTGAGGCCTGTGAAACGAGCTCAACATACCCAGATCAGCTTTCCGTTACGTGAACATCAGCGATCACATGACTCTGGCTGTCAACTTGGGTTTCCCTTGTGCATTCACATTAAAGAGGTGATGCTTTAGTATCTGACCAACCACAATTATTGATAAGTGTACTGGCAACAAAGTGGCTGATTCTTCAACACAAAATGAAACTAGATGAAACGCACAATAAGTGAAAGCAACACAACAGTGTGTGAGAGAAGAAAAGCACTGTAGTATTAAATGTGTGTACTTTAAGCACACAGATCAGTAAAACTGGAAATGAGCTGCTATATTAATACACATTAGCCTATTTTAAGTCATGAAGGAAAGCTAGCAAAAATTCTGACTCTGTGAGTTACCACTCACAGCTTTGTCATTTATATACAAAAGAATTATAATTTATTATAAACAAGTAGTTCATTACATTATTGCGTAACAGCTTACACAGTAGAACCATCCATCCATTCTCTTCCACTTTTCCTTTTCGGGGTTGCGGGGGGGTGGCTGGAGCCTATCCCAGCTGTCTTAGGGCAAGAGGCAGGGTACACCCTGGATAGGTCGCCAGTCTGTCGCAGGGTAGTAGAACCATAAGACTGTTTTAAAACTTCTTCCAGTCAATAGCAGGGGGGAAAAAAGAAATCAAGGAATAAAGTTGCATGTAGAAATATATATTCAATACATCACACAAAAGGGGAAATACAAAGACTTTAGACTCTATTAAAAAAATGTAAATCTTCCAACTCTCAGGGTTCTTCCAGGAATGGATGCACAACTTTCTAGAGAACTGATCAGTTGATTTCTAATCTGGAACAAGTTTGCAGCAGGTTAAGGTTACCATGGCAATGGACCCCTGTAAAAAGAAACACTGAAAACCCAGGGTTAAGCTTGAAGTTAACTGGGTAAGGAAAAATTCATAGTACATGCTTCATAGTACAGTCCTCAGGTCTGCCTAACGCCCTGAACCACACAAAACTAAAAGAAAATCTTTAATCAAAACAAGCTAACTAACATGCAGCCAATGCAAAATCCTGAAAAGGACATTTTTCAAGCTTTTGCATTTTATTACACAAAATACATCCGGATGCAAAAGCAATACAACAAATTGTTAAATTTTGCCATTAAATTTTCAAATCTTATGTGGTTTTTACATACTACACAGACTAGACTTCTGGTGTGAAATTGGTTCCAAGAAAACATAAAAACCTTGGTAAACTTTTCCCCTTCTCAAAAATAAAATCTCTTTGCGTTTCTTTCCCCTCTTTAAGTTTTTATCTTTACTGCTGTGTGAATTCGAAACAAAACCCAAATCTCTTAAAGTCAGAGGCCTCTCATAACACTCAATAAAGCAGTGCTCAGTTTCCCACCTGTCTTGGGAAAATTTGCTGTGTAACAGTCATCCCACAAACCATAAGGTCTCCTCAGCACACACTCAGATGTACATGACATTGTTAATTTCCTCACTCACACCATAAAGACTGTGTGCTCAGCTATAACTGCTCAGCACACCAAACTGCACACAAATCATAACTGAGCTCTTCTTTATTAAAATGGCTGTAACCTCTCAGTCTGTGTGCAAGAGAGCCTCAAGGTCCCAGCAGGCTACTGCATAACAAGAGAGAGGTGGGATTAGTGAATGTACAACACCTGTGCCGATCAGCCCTCCCTCAGACTTCTCCTTGAGCATAAACCACAACCTGCCACTATAATCTGCCTTTATGGTGAACTTTGTTTTTTGTAGCTTAGAGTTGGAGGCATGTCTGTTTTAATCTGGTATGTCCATGGGGTGGGCATCATTTTGCAGACAACAGTTAGCAACAATAGTTATCTCAACAGAGACAAGATTAAATTAGCAATCTCCTATGAACAGGCACTTGGTGATGGTGGTAAGAAAGAACTCCCTTTTAAGAGGAAGAGACCACCAGAGGATTGCATAGAGTAAACACAATAACAAACACGACAAAACACAAATTATAAGCAAGCCTACAATAATAACAAGAGAAGTTGTCAGCCTAATCCCTGCATAGTCCCCACCAATGACAAAATATTGCAGCAATAAGTTCAAATCAATACTCTGGAAGGGAAAGTCTTAAAAGTAAAAAGGGTGTCATAGGCATTCACTAGTGTTTGATATTTCATGTTTGATATTCACGTCACTGTAAATAAAAAATTATCACAACATTTCTGCATCTCTCCATGTGTGAATCTGCATTTTGGGTCCAGTCTGCTTTCTGCCTCACCAGCCTTGACAAAGGGTGTCTGTCTGGTTTTACAGGATATGGGGCTTGAGCTCAAAGTGGGCATGAAATGCTATATGTACTATCCATAATTTCAAACATAAATCTATTATAGTTTTCACACTGTATGGTCTAAAAAGCTGTGGTTTTTTAGACCATGCATGGCTGTCTGAGGGGGGAGGTCAGTTTTGTTTTATCCTGGCTATAGTAATTAAAAAATCCAAGGAAGACTGTCAGCTTTCATCCCCTGCCTCCAAAATGGCAAGTGGTTCTTCAACACTGGCTAGTTGTGCTGGAAAACTGACCTGAAGGATGTTAAGACCTGCAGTAGCTGAAGATGAGGCCCTGAGAAAAGTCATTAGACCTACCCAGACACTAACTAATGCTACCATCACTGTACTTTTGTTATGAGCTGGAATCTTTTTCAGTTCGCTCCACAAGTAAAAAAAAAAAAAGGTTCACGTCAATAACTGCAGATTTTATGTGCAGTACTAACCAAAGATGAGAGGACTGAAAATCTTCTCACTGTATCCTTGGCTGTTACAAATTGCTATAATATCAGTTCCAGTTTTTCGATATTACAGCTGATGATGTCGTCGAGTGCTAATGCAGCTGATCAAAACAATTAATGATTATAATACATCCAGATATTTTGCTCTGTTTTTCTGCAGGTGAACATGATGCAGCATGACTGTTAGTATGTTAGAATATAAACTTTCGCTGCTGGTGAAGACCTTTGCAATCATATTTATGTGGAAAGCCTACAACAACATGGAGGCTGCACTTGGCTGTAGCAAAAACACTGTGCTGGCACAAACTGTATTAATTTAGGCTACATCAACAAAATGTTTGCTCATCAGCTGACCTGTTCACTAGATCTGGCTCCTTGCAACGTTGTCCACTTTTCCAAAATTAAAATTGAGTTGAAAGATCTTTGCTTAACTTACTGGACAAGATCCAGCTTACATCACAGAGGCAAAAGACATTGTTTAATTGTTACTGGCCCTTTTTGATCACAACTTATTAACTCATTTTCACTTTTCATTGGAAATGTTTGAGCTTATTAATGTTGCTGCTCTCTTGGTATCCCAATAAGGGGTACATTCAACACTGCAGAACCCTCTGATGAGGTGCTTTTTGCAAACTAGTACTGACAACCACAAAATTCTCCCAGGATAATCAGTGCTGCTAGAGATGGAAGCAGAACAAGTTTGATTTTTTTTTTTTTTTTGTTCTCTTTAAAGTAAAAGCTGCGGGGCTTTTCCACTTGGATCACTGAGCAATTTTACATCAGTGTTTTTAGTGAATGCAAAGCACGAGTGGAACTCCAACACTGGAGTATTGTGTGTGTGGTGCTTCATGGACAAGGCTTTGTAAAAATGCTCTGTACTTCCTTCTTTTCTTTACTATCCAACATAGAACAAACCTGAATACTGAAATTTTCACACTATTGGCGACATTTCAGCCAGATGAGTCAGGAAGAAAGTTACATTTTTTGAACCACCACTATCTAATACGCTATTAAGTAGTGTTTGCATACAAAAAAAGAAGTTCTCCACTGCTGTAGTGATGCTTGTTTTGGCAGGAATCACTCAGGTAAAGATGTAAATAATGCAATGTTTCAAGGAAATCTATGATAATCATATTTATTATGTTTTTTTGGTGATTGCAGTTTGTAGGCAGTACAATTTATTTGTTAGTGCAAACAAAATTAAGAGCATTGTCTGTCCTTTTTTCAAAGCATATACTGTTATTGATGACACACTACCTAAATCAAAGCAGGAATTTATTCCAACAAGGTGCCAGCGGCAGTATATATATATATATATATAGAGAGAGAGAGAGAGAGAGAGATAAATATATATAGATATATTATAGATATAGAGATATATATAGATATAGAGATATAGATATATAAACAAAGCTGCTTAACACTTTAACATCTTCTTACTATAATGATCATTATGTATGTTTGCATATATGTACCCTATTTCTTCCTTAATGGGCAGGCCAATCTCCACAAAACCTTCCATGAATATTCTCACACATACAGCAATGATTCAAATCTTCTTATTCAAATCTTGTTTTTTATTAAAGATTTATTATAGTATTACATGTATAAATCATCCCCCTGCAAATGTGATGTTATGTTCTCTGTTTGTATTTTTTTCCACAGGTCACGTTCAACAGACATTGCCCGCACGTAATGTCACGATCACCAACATTTGTATCCGTGACAGAATTTTGTTCTTGTCGCCACTACATATTAAGATAATAATAAAGAAAGAGCGTGTAATTCCGAGTAATAATAACTAAAGTAACTTAACCTTTTAACTCTTCAAAACTCTTCAATGTCTCTTTTTACGTGAGGCATTGTATGTTGAGTTCAGCTTTTGAACCAGCTGCTTAAAGTCCTCCTTTACTACCATGTATTACTAATTTCCATGCACCATTTTGTTCTTCCTGTCGTATTGAGCCTAACGAGAGAGTTTGACGGAGTAATTTGCATACTTTTAGGTCACACACCACCAGCTGCTTGTATCATCTCTTCACATGCTGTCATAGTCTGGTTGTACTGTTTCCACCTTAAGCAGGATCAGTTTTCTTGCATATTTTACAAAGCTTTTTGCTTTGTTAGCGATTGCTGATGAAACTCCCTTTTTACTTAATTGTGATAGGAGGCTGACGTGGCTCTTGCTTCAACACATTTCTGACTTTGTCTCCTGTCACATGTATTATGCAAGTAAACACTTGACATTGTTATACTGTTAACATTGTAATATGACACTTTTATATCACGTAAATACTTCATATTATCACAAATAATATCACAAATAATCTGATATGACATATTTTGATATAAATAATAGTGACTGCTAATAAGAGATAGATTCTTCTGACTATCGAGACTACAATATCTGAAGATCTGCTTAAAGTGAAAGATATTAGAGGATGTAGCAGAATAGAAAAGGAACATTATCAAAGATGAAGAATTTGATGAGTAAAGAAAATAAGGGATACATCAGCAATGACCCTGTTATAAGAAAGTTGCAGGGGTCTCAGAGGATGAGCAGCAGTATCTAAACCACTTCTTAGGTGGGGAAACAAGATCAAATGCTTAAAGTAGACTAAAAAAATATAGATGATGGTAAATATGATGGTTAGAGGTTAAATGCATTCACAGAGCAGATGAATCCAAGAGGAAGTTAACAGGAGAAACAATGACTTCACACAGTGAAACATGGTAGGAGGTTACTGAGTCCTCCGGAGGAACAAATTAACTCTACCCTCATTGTGTGAGTAGCACTCCCTTCAGAAAAGATCAATAATTTCAGTCTTTTCTTTGCAAATAATACAAAGTATAAGAAAGAAATTCATTTTCCCGATTGTTGTCTTTTAGAGTTGCAAAGAGACTTTTCTAGCTCCTGCTTGAATCTAATCAGATTTTGGTCAAGTTTTAAATTCTAATCGTAATTGTAATAAAAGTGTAATGCCCCTGCATTGAGAGAGTGGAGCTTTACACAAGCCTAAAATCTGTGTACCGGTGGGGCCACAATATGTCATATATTTTCTTAAAACAGCAGAGATCAGCATACAAATATCAAAACTACTTTTTAACAAGGATTAAAAATAGTCCAAAACAATAGTAAAATAAACACTTTGTATAATTGTGTCTGTTACTGATAAAACCTGCACATTAGTCTAGAAATGAAACACTGCAATAGTAGAGCGACCAGATCCCAACAAAATAAATGTCTGCTAAGAAGGAAGTTTAATAGCTTGCCATGGCATTCAGTAGATTTCCTTGTAAGGTCTGTGTACAGAACCGTACAGTCTGTGTGTGTGGCACGATGGATAGACAGGTAGACTGTTTCATCTCTCTGAGATTTGTCTGATTGCTTCGGTTTCCTACAGCGAAAAACATCGAAGCTCTGCTTGAGCTCAGACTGCGCCTTATCCCGCCCGGACGTCCGGACCAGGGTCCGTGTTTCTACTGCTGTTGTTTCATTTGTTTTCCATCTCTGGCCTTAAATCACCATATCATCATCACCATATCACTGCTGCACAAGCGCTGCACAGACGTGTAAAACCGCGGGACTGTATGCACACATGCACAAGGTGTTCTATCCCTGTCAGTCTCTGCGGGTACTGAAACCACAGAGACAGAAACCTTTCAAGACATTTTTTCCACATTGTGTCTGACCTGTTGAGGCACTCTGGCTCGTAAGTTTGACCACAAACATACACAGGCACATTATTCCTAACTATGTAACCAGAAAACAGAAACAGTACCTTCTCTCAGGATTTGGCCGTGGAGGAGCAATAGGAGCAGGAAGCAGACCGCGGCAGCAGTCAGAGCCCAGGCCGGCCGAAGGAACTGCATGAGGTGAAGATGCGTGAGCATAAAACTCCAAACTGTCCTCAGGCCAGTGCCTCCTCACGACGCCACATCCATCCCTATTCGACCCAGAGGAGGACGGAGAGAGGAGACAGCTCTCATCTTCGGGATGTAGTCACAAATGGGCCTGAAGTGACAGCTCCTCAGTGGAGGAGATCTGGGGCAGCAAAGATGATCTTCTTCTCCTTTCTTGGACACGAGAAATCACAGGGTCCTCAGAGAGCTCCCCGGCGGTCCCCGCGGGCAGCAGCAGCGTTTGACGCGGGAAGTCCTCCGCCGCAGAGTCACAATCCAATACGCTTCAAACTAGAAGTTTTCCAGCTTTAACCTGCAACTTACGACAGTGTCCTTTGGATCCATTCATCCACTCGTCCGCGTAAAATCCGCCAGAGATGAAACAACCGACACCGGGTCCAAACGGAAGCGCCTCGGGAGGCATAGTTTACGCTTCTCCGCGGGGTTTGTGTTCCTGGTCGGTGCCTCGGTGCTGGCCTGGCGATAAGTGATGAGCATGGAGAAGGATGAAGAGCAGGTACTGCGTGCAGGTCTGAGTACCCCCCCCCCCCCCCCCCCACCCCCCCCCCCAAA
>VUQG01018514.1:3381-35963 GCA_015106755.1 Etia nguti
CAAAAGTGGTTATTAAAAAAAAAATCAAAAAAAAAAAATCAAAAAAAAAAAAATCACTCTTTTGTTTCCCCAAACATCTTCTGTCTCTGGGCTGGTGCCCAGAATTTCATTGAGAGAAAGAAAAAAAAAAGTAGAACAAAACAACACCGGGTGTTTCTGTGCTTCAAATCAGTCCAATTGTAGTGCTGCATTTTTTTTTAATGGTGGCAATGAGCTTATTTAGAAACGGAGCAATCCATGCTAAAAACTATGTGCGCGGTGGAGGGTGGGCATAGCAGTCTTCTCATCTTTAGAGGCAGCATGCAAGTGCACCAAAATTGCAAAATTACTACGGGTCCAACAGGAACAAGCGTTTCAGGCACCAGACCCCGATACTTCTACTCTAGCCTTTTAAAAGCCCTATAGAACTAGAGCTTTAAAAGGAGACTGCACTTTATAAAATCCTCTCAAAAACAATTTAGATCTCTTTTTAAAAGCCAGTCAGCAGTTGGGGAGGAAGTGTAAAAAAACCAAAAAACCCAAAACTATCAATGATTTCTGTTTTTGAACAGAAGAGCAAAATGCTGTAATGCTTGCATATTTCATGAAAGTGTATTATATAGATATATATTTAGATATATAGGGACTGAGAGTTGCGGCAACAATTATGCAGCAAATTAGGATTTGGTTTGAAATGACAAAATAGCTTATATACAGTGGTGGTTATCTTGTGCAATTTTTTTAAGTTTGTTTTTCTTGGCTGAATAAACAGCGATGGGAGAGGAAGGGAAATAGAAGAGGACTCCTCCCTCTATTCTTGGCCAAATCCTTCTGTTTCCTCGATGGCAAAGAGCAGCTTCTCTTTCAGCTGTTCGTAACTCTTGTAAGGAGGCAAGTCCAGACGATTGAAACTGAAAAGACAAAAACGGAGACAAACAAAGACATTACATTTTCAAACTGTGTTTATCAGATTTAAAATAGGTTAGAAAAATCAGTCCCATTACCCAAGAGTATAAAAATCAGTCGATCCTGTGAGAGAGTGGGTCAGTTCCAGTGTGGTCCTCTAGCATTATGTCACCATTGCAACAAGCAAGCATTTAAGAGACACAACAACTCGGACCACATGCAGTCACACAGAACAGGGTCGCCAAGTCACTGCTGACTCATTAACTGAGCTCCAACCCTCCTCTGGCTTTAACATCAGCACAAAAACTGTGTGACGATTATACTTCTAATACAGCTGCTCTCACAGCTTCATCATTTGACACCTTTAAAGAACCGACTGCTTAACATAATGGAAGACAGGTAAAATGTCTTTTCATCTAGAAAACTGAACGGGACTCTCTCAGGCCTCTTCTATCCAATTGAAGATGTCAAACCTTTTCACCGGCCTGGCACTGGAGAGGATTAACTTAGACAGGCTACCCAGAGATACTTGGGGATTTGTTTAATTTGTAAATAATTCTGCTCTTATTTTGAATATTCCTAACGAGCCTTCTTCTGTTTTCTGCTACTAGCTGGTTCGCTGGCCAGGTTGCTACTCCGGTGGTCTTTGATATCATTTATCCTGCAGTCAGGCAGGCTGTGGGACTCCAAAGTTTTGCACTGCAGCTGACAATGACTTAGCACAGGCTACAGAGCAGAACAAGAACTACTGTCGTCAGCTGCAGTTGGACTATATTATATCGACACATTTTTATTTAACACAAATTACTGTAAAAATAAAATATTAGTAGAGAAGAAGATTCACAACAAGTGAAATGATTTCGTCTACTTATTTCTTTAGTGGTATGAGACATGTGCACATATATTGCTGTAGGGTTCACTGCACTAAAGTTATTTTTTTTTAAATTATGAAATCAGCTGGTTTGCATCAAAAGGTTTATGAGGTCAGATCACATGAAGCTATACCTTTCTCATGAGCTCACTGCATCTGTGGTGATGACTGGGATACTAAAATATACTGATGTTCTGTGCACAACATTACGAGACATAGTGGTCAAGTAGAGAGGTCAAAGGTCAAGCACTCACCACGTGTGGCTCCGAGGAAGCCATGTATCTTTCCCCACCTTCTCAATGCAGAACTTCTGCGGTCCGTTACTTCCTGCAGACAGAAGGAAAAAGAGGATTAAGAAAAAAATTAAAAAGGATTAAGGATATATAAATAGTATGTTTAGTAAGCATGCTCGTCTCTCACTGACCCATGAGTTCAGCAAAGCCGCCCAGAGGAAGCCTGCAGGTTCCAGTGACAAACTGCATGAGCCGTAGTCGCACCTCATTGTCGACCTCTTTCACCAGCTGCGGGGAAGGAAATGACGCCACACTCATTCATCACTGACTTTCTACGACTAACTCGTGAAGGACCTTCATCCACGTAGGTTAAACGGGGAATTTACAGCAATATGAGACACATTAAGAAAAAAACAAATGCTATTTCTTGAAGTTCAATTATTTTTTATCAAATCCTCCACTAAGAGCTTGTTTTAATGGTACTTGGAGGGAAAGAAAACACAAACTGAGGAAAAAGAACAAATTGTGAGGCTGTGGATTTCTGTACCTGCCAGAACCAGATGATCTGTTTGCTGTTCCTGGTGTAGTGACGATACACAGTGTTTCTCTGCCAGTCCTGCAAGTCTACTTCCTGCATGCCACACAGCATCACCTGGATAAAACACACACACACACACTTAGACTTAAGAGCTTTTTATTGTCATTGTGCAGTTTCTTGCACAGCGAAATTGGGTACAAAAGGTGATTCTCACAAACACAGAGGATATAAACCAACATCATCCCACTGTAGTTTGGTATGGTTTGATTTCCAGGATTCATTACCAAACAAAAAAAATTCTGTGGGATTTAGTAAGTTGGTTATTAAATTAGTATTAGGTACAAGTTAATATTACAATTAAACAGACAACAGAAGTCATTAAAATAGATCATAAATGGTGCTCACCTCAAGCTCCTTTTCATCAAAGTACTGGAGCCACTGAAGTGGAACCACCTCATTGAAGCCGTCGAGAAAAGCTTTGGTTTGACCTTCCACCCCACGAGAGAACCTCCACTCTGCCATTAGACTGCAAGCCAAACGGTACAAATCTTCTTTAAAATGTACTTTAAACGATATTCAGAGATGAGGTTTTTTGATAAAACAAAGACTGTGAACCTGATGTACTCCTCCTTGTTCTCTTCAGTGACTTGGATGTTGGCACCATTGGGTTTGAGGTCATGAGAGGTGATCTTCCCTAAGATCTCCATGTCCACGGAGAAGAACATCTCCAGACCGCATTCCTCGATGTTGTTGTCCCTGAGGAAAGATGAGACTGAGATGTTGCCAAAGTACAACCAAATTTAAACACATCTGTTTATTAATGTGTTGTTTAATATCACGGAGACACGGGGAACTGTGTTTGTTTCAGACACTCTTGATTTTTATCTCTGAGATATTCTTAAGTTGACCTTTTTGTACGTGGATAACCTTTCCTCCTTCCATACTTCTGTGGTAAAAAGGTTTTCTGACTTCTAATGCAGGGGGTTAAGTTCAAGAATGAGTAAAAAGCAACTAAAGGAGGGGGCAAAGCTGGTATAAATAACCCTATTACATGATGGTCTCTGGTTTTCTTCATAGTCAACCATTCCCAGTTTCTACATTATTGTTAATTCAATCAAAACATGGTCTCCCTTTTAGTTTTAGTTGTAACAGGTCGTTTCCTGTATGAAAACACCACCCTAACAAAATGACCACATTATTAAAAAGTCAAGAAATTCCAGTTAAACATTAACTAGGAGCAGTGATTAAATGGAAACCATCCCAGGTGGTCAAGACACTTTCAAATTTTACAAAGCTGTCATAAAAGCTATTTTGAGGACTCAATATAAAACACAACATGTTTGTGCGCAGTAGGAAAGGGACGTCACTTCAAATGTTTCCCTTGAGTTTTCTCCCTTCTTTAAGTAGTTGATATTTTATGGGGTGTTCTTATCCAAATAGGTGGACAAAAACCAGAGTGTTGTATGTTATACACTATAAAACCTACCACAACATATAGTGGACTGTATATATGAAACCGACTTGACTCCAGGTGTTATTTACAGTTTGTTCATTGTACTCAGGACCAAAAAACAAAACAATTATGCACTTTTGCCTTTTACTTCCAGTCTTGACTCAGCAATAGTTTGAGAAATTATACAGATGTATTTGATAAGCATTATTTGTACATAGCGTTCCAAGAGCAACACTTTGATATGACCTCTGTACTCTCAACTATACCAGCCTAAATAAACTCCACAATTTGTTCTATCAACAAACTTGCTTGAAAAGCACCAAGTAACAACAGTTCTTCAATAACGGTCAAGAGACCTTGAGAGTTATTCTAAGCAAAGGGAAACTTTCTAAATAATCAAATTAAGAGTTCACCCTGTGGCTCTTTAATCAAAAGCTCCACTCAGTAATAAGCGCAGTGAAATTAATTTTCTAGCCATGCCCTCTTCTCAAATGAGTACAATATGGTAGGCCTCTAACACAGAAGAGATAAATTACCTGATCCATATGAGTGAGTTGTAGAACTCTGGGTCAATGGACTCAAGGTCTTTGAGTATTAGCTTCTTGTTCAGCATGCGTTTGTAGAAAGGCAGAGAGAAGCCTGTGTCAATGAACTTGCCATGGAAAAGTGCCTGTGGGTAATCAAGAGGAGACGAGATTCTTTAACTGCTGGTCAATCAGAAAGCATCAAGATATACAGATTGCAGACAGTCTTACAGTGTAATTGCATATTAACAAAATAAATAAATATTGGGCAATATAAAAAAAAAAAAGTGAACACTGAATTCCTCTCGAGCTCTTATGATTTTGAAATAACTTTTTCCAAAATATGAGTCTGGCCTTAAAAAAATAATAACTTGACCACCTGTTCTTAAATACTAGCCCAGTAAATAAACACGCTGCATATCAGACACTGGTTGACAAACCACGTGTAATCTACATGACGACCATTTTTGTTGTCATGATGGTTTTAACGTGTGCGAGAATCGAGTGAACGTGCCATTGCGATAAAGCGGCCTATGAAGCAGAAGTAGGAGAGGTGGTCGGGGTTGATGGCTGAGGCCGGGTTGATCTGCAGACAATAGTTGCTTTTGCCAGCGTATTCAAACAGACAGTACATGGGGTTCAGCACTTCATGGGACAACAAGAAGAACCACTCTCTGTAAAGAGAAGAGGGAGATGGAGAGCCATGAGTTGCACATTTTCATTTACTCTTTAAACACAAATATGCTTTGGAATTCTTTAAAGTTAAAATTATATTATTTGAGTATCTTTATTACCGGGCCAAGCCACCGTAATCCAGACCCTCCTCGCCTCTGAAGATGACGTACAATCGCCTCCTTAAATCATAAGGCTTCAGGGCCATAATCTAAGAGACAGTTATCACACACACACAACATCAGCAAGTGATGGGGGCACAGTTGTGAATACATATTGTACAAAAATAAATAAAGAACACTTGATCATTGAAATATAACCTTCACTGTGCCCAGCTAGGAAGCAGGAGTCACTGTGAATCCATTTTAGCTGCTTTTGTACAAATCAAAGTGACAACAGGTGCACTTGAAAGACAACCCCCAAATAGACCCTCAGTCAGTCAGACGGATAAGGACAGAGTAATGGTCGGTGTGCACCGCCTGCAAAACCATTCAGTTTTGGGGGTTGTCTTACTGCCTCTCCACTGCACCCATTGTCACTTTGCACCAAAGCAGATTTTCAAAGCTTTTCTTGTAAAACAAAGGGGGGCCTAGCAAAAAAAGTTTGGGAACCACTGGTATTACCTTATGCTGTAAACATCAGCTTAAACACAAAGATGACAAAAGGAAAAGGACCCACTTACTTGCTGAAAGGAGTCTTCAAACAGTGTCTGCCTGGAGACAGTGATCTTCACATGGCTTGGGAGAGCATTAGACTGAGTGGAGACAAGAAAAAAATGTATTTGAGCGGGATTAGGAAATTGGAAGATCAAGTTAATCTCTCACTTTTTTAAATTCTTTAAGTGAGAGGAAACACAAACCTGGCACAAGTAGCGGAAATGGGCAAGCTTCCATCGAAAGCTGCGCTCGTATGCAATCTGAGGGCCTTTGGTGCTGAGGAGAAAAGAAGATTTAGAGGTACAAAAATGGACTCTGACAGGTGCAATAGAAAAGCTTTCTCCAGCAGATGTAAACAGTTGCATCCATTTATGTTTTTCAGTGTTTGCCCTGCATGGAAAATAAGCTCTAGGCATACATTTGGAAAATATTTTCTGAGTTCCAAAAGAAATTATAAGGTTCCCTCAAAGGCCCAGTGTGAAATAAAACAATAAAACTGAACACCAGTGGGAAATGCTTCTTTTGAATTAAC
Source organism: Etia nguti (assembly GCA_015106755.1). Classification (NCBI taxonomy): domain Eukaryota; kingdom Metazoa; phylum Chordata; class Actinopteri; order Cichliformes; family Cichlidae; genus Etia; species Etia nguti. Next base: position 9,746 of record VUQG01018514.1, read on the forward strand.
ATCTTTTTTTTATTCTTACCCAACTTAACGCTATATGTACAGCATATCAGCTAAATTAAATCTCAAATTAACTCCAGCTGGCCTCATTAAACATAGCCCCTTAAACTTTACATAAGCACCTGAAGCAGCAGCTCTTCAGACACCTGGTATGTAAATTGATTTGAAAGGTGTTCTTACACAGAAGACTTTCCAGTGCGGGGGTCGCTGAAAGTTGTGGTTCGGGTGTTGTGATCCACAAAGTAGCGAACACCTTCCCTTGTGTACCGGATCTCCCAACCTTCAGGCAGAGGATCCTCATTCTGTAGCCTGCAGGCACACAAACGCACAGTGATATGTAGGTATGTAGCTGCTGAACACAGACATTATCTACAAGGACAAAGTCCAAATTGAAAATATCTGGCAGCACTTTACTTCACTACTAAAGAGTAATAGAATACAAGTTAGCATTAACCAAAGGCAAAACATTAAAATGAATCTAAATGTTAATATCCCAGAAAGATTTGTGTTGAACTCTTTTCAGTTATTTATTGCACTGAACTGAATCTAATTTTAATTGCTAATTTAATTGAATTCCCTTGGGTTTCCTTGTTTTTTGCTCAACTTTATTGGCTGAACAACATATTGGTTCTGCAAAACCTGCAAGGGTTATAGTACTATAAGATTAGATGAAGACACATAGGGTGTTGTAGCTTCTTGCAGCTTTACAAATAAATTTAGCAGGTTTCATGACAAAAAAATAAGGAAATGACAGGCTTCCTGGTACCGACAGTAAAGTAGGTCAAATTGGTTAGATGGCCATAGTTTGATCTGTCCGCACTGACCATAAACTCCTGCATGCTGTTCAAGAAAAATGCTGTTTTTATATCAAGAAGTCACCGTGTGGCTAAAGTTAACACAAAGTAGCGCTGCACGGTGAAGTCAGTGGTTTGCACCCAAAAGGCCACCACTGGCAGAGTTTGTCTGTTGCGTTTTTTTCCTGGCACTCACCCTTGGGTTCGAGGGTCTTCCCACTGTGTTGTCTTTGTGTTATGGTTGACAAAGTACACTCGATCATTGGAGTCAACACGCCTCTCTGAAATATATTAAAATATACACAAGAAATCTGTAGCATAGCAACAGACATAAGAGACACTTGGCCCTACATATCGGTGCACACGTAAACACAGAAAAAGCTGTTAATTAATGAATGCTTTTAATCAGAATGCTGATATTTAACAGATCAAACATATTGGGCTATATTCAGAATATGCATATATATTATGCATATTTCAGAATCTGGCATAGAATTGGGTGATATGTACAGCACTTTGCAAAAGTTTTAGTAACACTAAATGAATTGTTTCCCTTTTTTATTTCTTTAATTTTGTTACATTATTTTAACATGTTCAAAATAAAGCCACACAATACAGTCAAGCACAAAACACCAAAGGGGAGGAGACTGATTGGTCCAAACGTATTCTGCAATATAATAAAGATCCAAAACATACAGCCATTTTTACCAAACAACTATCCAGCAACAAAAAGAACAAGGACCTGTAGCAATGGTGTGACCTCTAAAGGACTCTAGCAAGAAGAGAGGGAACAACCTACCCTCCAGGTGTGTTTTTCCCTCTCTGCACATGTAGAAACCTAGCACGACTGCTTACCTTATTAAGAACTGCTGATGTACTCCTAGCTCCACTTTTTTTAAGTATAGAACACAAAGTACTGACACCAGCAAAAGCAAGCACAGCTTTTAGAGAAAAACGAATGTCAACTCACCCCAACCAGGAGGCAGCGGGCCAAGAGGATCATTTTCAGCAGACATCATGGATGCCTGCAAACAAGGGATACACAGATAGACATTCATTGTGGAAACACCAGGAAGGTGCAAATCTAGTCACAAAAAACCCCAAAAGCAAAATTTAAAAAAATAAACAAAAAATATATTGTTCAAGAACTATTGTTGATGTGTCCTTGATGTGAAGTGGTCTTTGTAGCAGCCTACTGGTAGGAGCTTACCAGCTACTTGCCCTTTTATTTATGCTATAAACTAATCATGAAGATGTGAAGACGACGTCACTGATAAAAGACCGCCTCTCATATATTAAGTTCTGGTTCTCACCTTTGACTAAATGAGATGGGCTGGGTGCCAACAGTATATTGAGTAAGTGGGTTTCCAAAACAAAAGTCCCCAGACAACAAGACGAGATTACGGGTGGAAAGAAAAATGACCATCAACAGCTGGTCCTTTGAATGTCTGAGCTCATCATGATGATAAGACTGACGACAACCTGTTTACTGAGGTGGCTAAGGGAGATTGTAAAATTGGGGGTGAAATTGACTGAAACCACAGCTGATTTAATCTCTCTTACAACTGAAATTCAATGTGATTCATTCTACTGGATGAAAATCATTTTGCAAAAACCTAAAGTTGGCTTAAACTTGGTAACACATTTCTACATTCATGCTAGGGCCAATCTAAAGTGGTCAGAGACACTGATGTCTGCTGTTTTCTGTAGTGCTGAATAAGTAACAAGCTGATAAACCCTGAAAGCTGTGTGTAACCACTTGGTCTGCTGAGTCAATAATGTACAGATTACATAGAGTGAAAGATCAAAGGATGGCAGATAGCAGCATTTTCAGTCAGCAAAATCTTACTTTTATACTAGGAAATAATGCTGGGAGTTGCTTTTAGTCTGTAAATGTGTTTATTTACAGGGCAGTTGTCATAAAAACAAGTGAAAAGAGTGCAAATTTTTCAGTCATTGAGGGTTTTTTTTTTGATGAGGACCTTGACTTCTAAAGGAAAAAGGGATATTGCTTGGTCTAATGCTAATAATAATGCGATCAAAATAACCCTATTTTTGATTGTATTAGAGCCTCTCTCTTTTAAATGGGCAGCATGTAAGTTACTTATTTATAAGTATAACTATGAAAACAAAAGTAATTAGGCCGAAGAGTGAGTGTGGTGATGAGTCTTACAGAGTAGAGGTATCTCTGGTTAAACTGGTGCATAGCTCCCTGCAGCTGGCTGCGCTGGCTCTGCCACTGCTCAAAATTGCGCACCGATTCCATAGTGGGACGCTGCCATGTGGTGGTGCGGGTGTTGTGGTCCACATAATAGATCCTACCCCGGTCATCCACTCGACGTTCCCAACTGGTAGAATGAATGAGATGGGATGGTAAAAATTGAGAAATACACATGAAAATACATTTTGATGCCGGAAACTGACATGTAAGTGATTAAACAAAAAGACTTAAATAACTACTTACACCTGAAAACAACTAAAGTAAATACAGAAAGAAGGTGCTGTGTTCTGGACTATAGGAGAACATGGAGAATTTACATTAAATTCACAGCTAGTTGCTAGCCCATACAGACCTGCACTATAGTGCTTTGGTGGATCCCAGAATGCAAAGCATACGTGTCTACGGGAATTTTGTTAGCTCAGACTTGCAACGTACATCTGGTAGTTGGTCTGGATCAAGGTCGGATCACGCTCACACCGTAAATGCCCTGCTGTGGAGTTCATTTGGAACTGCTGTTTTGGTCTGCGCTTATTGTGTTCATGTTTGATTTAAAGTTTGATTTAAACAGACTAAACACAGCAAGTGTGACAACAACATAAGACAAAGGTGAGACCCTCACCCTGGTGGTAGCGGCTGTGGTCTTTCCCAGGTAGTAGTCCTGGTGTTGTGGTCTACATAGTACGTTCTCCCATGTGGGTCTTTTCTCTGCTCCCACCTAAAAGATGCAAAATTAAACAACAAACAAAGGATGAAAAATTCTGGTCAAGGTCACTCTACTGTTGTCATATTTGTGTGTGCACTGGTGTTTAGGTGATTTGAAAAAATAAATAAATAAAAATAAATACAGTGATATTGATCAGTAAATGAGGAGCAGGGGTTGTTTAGTTTTTTTACCCTGGTGGTAGAGGATCTGAGGCTCCAGTATTGGGGGCCTGCTGTCTGGGCTTGGCCCCATCTGTAGTTACTGTTGCACTGCTACTACTGCTACCACCTCCACTTCCTGAAGCATTTGCTTCAGCAAGCGCTGGGGAGGATGACGATGAGGACGTAGTGACCCCCTGGTTTGGAGAGGTGAATGTAGAGGAAGAAGAGGAGGCAGCAACGGCAGTGGCAGAATTAGCAGCAACAGAAGAGGTTGAAGATGATGTGGAAGCTGGCAGGGGTTGAGATGTGCTATTTGGTGCTGTGTCAGAGTCTGGCAGGGCAGCATCTTGAATGCAGTCCTCGTGGTCACTTCCAGAGGGCAGCACATCACTTCTTGTAGCAGACGACTGCCCTTCAGCAGCATCACAGGACTCCCCATTAACTGCAGGCAAGTCACAATGAGACAGGAGTGCCGTTTACTTGTACGACTCAATCCACTGATGTCAGTAATGTCTCAAGGGCAAAAATAAATAAATAAAAAATAATCAGTCTTTTAAACAGTTGTCTGCAACAACTGACATTTAATGTAACAGTCTAGGAATCTGCACATGTCCACAGAACATGGATAAAGTCATAGAAACTGGCTTAACAGCAAGGATCTCTGTGAAGGTAAATGCATCTATTACATTGGAATTAATGAGCACCAAATGGATGATGAGATTATTAATTGAAATTTTTAGAAGGTGAAAACTGTCTACTTGAGCTACTTTTTGTGACCAAAGTTAGCCTATGGAACTCTTACCAGGTACCAGTGTGGTATTCTGATAACCCCTCACTGCTAGTTTCCATTTGCTCCAACTGTGTGCATGTGTTCTTTATATGCAATGCCAGTAACAAATTTATATTCTGTCATCAACCTCAGCTCAGTGTTGCCTGCCCTCTGAGTTAAAGTGTGCTCTGCTTTCACTTCGCTTTTCGTTTTTCCTTCCAAGGAGATTGGATAGAGGTGCTGAGAGCAGCAGAGATTAAAGGCTTCCCTTAATGTAATTACTCCTCTTCTCTACTGTTCACTAGGTTCATATCAACCATGGAGACCATAAACCTGAGGTGGTTTGAGACCATCAAAGGCACCATAACATAAATGTTACCAGGGTGCTCTAATAATGATCCGTAATATCCAAATATTATAAGTTTGTTTTTTTTTTAAATGTAAAATAAAATAAAACAAAAACAAAGCAAAAAAAAAAGATAAATGAGTTTTGTACTGTAAAGTACACATTACAGCATGTGCAAACTCACCCATCCTACTCTCAGTATCACTGTCTGAGGGTTGGTGGACAGGGGTGGAGTTGGTTGTAGAGTCTCCGTTGACGACATGACCAAGAGCAGGGCTGCAGGAGCTTGAAGGCACCTGACCATCCGCACCACTGGAGGCTGAACAGGAACCTGACCTCTGGCCCAAGTCTGTACCATTCACTGTGCTTTAGGATAAAATACAGGAGATTTCATCTTTTTATTTTGTAATTCAAATCTGAATTGTTCATGAGAATAAGCAACTGTGTGTTACTTCGCTGCATGCATGGGTATCGGATTTGAGTTATAACACTGAACTGATTGTTTTGTAGGGGAAAACAGGCTATGATAGGATGGTACGGTGATGTAATGAGCACAACTAAAGAGGCTCCTTTGTGAACTGACAGAAAGGGACCATCGCAAAACCTGCTGTCAAGGCCAACTTTTGTCTCGGTGAGAGGTGGGTATTCTCTCAGTGATTAGGAAAACCCAAAAGATATGGCAAATGCAGATAACTCACATTAGTGAGTATTTTACAAGCCATAAAAGCTCTCCCTATAATTATACTCAAAACCTGTTAAGATGCTGTGCACAGGAAGTGATGCCAACAGATTTTCAAACACTGAGTCAAACCCAGGTGGACCTGCTTAAGGCAAGTTGACATGATGCTGAGACAAAAGACAGGGTACCAATTACAAAAACAGAAAAACATGCACAGTTTGAAGACAACACTGCATCACAGGACTACAGCCTTTATCATGTGGTTTGACGGGCTATAAAACCTGCTGCTGCTAGATCCACAGAAGAGTTCCTTTACTTGACCATTTGAAAACTGGAAACACAAACTAACTGAGGCGGAAAGAACAAAGGAAAATGCAACAAATCAAAGAGGAATAAACAGAATGAGAGAAATCAAGGCAAAGGCATTTCAAAGGGAGAAAAAGGCCTCCTGTGTGAAACGATACAGATCACTTAACAGTGACAACAATAAATTAGAGCCACATTTTGCTGAGCACTGAAGGTTTTAAGTAAGTCTGAATTGCCTGCAGGTGTTAACACAAAAACACTAAAATAATAACACAAAAAAATGTAGGTTGCATAGACACTATAAAAGATAGCTGTAGCTACTGTGACATCATCCACTGGTTTCTGAATTTCTGTTTTGAAGCCTTCAGATGGCGTATTCATCATCGCCAACTTGGTTTAAAAAAAGAAAAAAGAAACAAAAAAACAAAACAAAACAAAACAAAAAACCCGGATGTGATGAGCAGGGGCAGGTCTAACTGTGAATCTGCTTGCTTATTGGCTAAAGTCTTGTCAATCAGAAGTCATTAGGCAATGAAGATAACCTGGATAATGAATCCATTCTGAAATACAAGATCAAGATCAAGATCAAGATTTATTATTCGGCATATAAATGAATAAATAAATGACCGAGCCCATTAATATAGCAGAAAATTGTTTACATAGGTCTGTCTAGGATGTTAAAGCAGCGGGCGACATGTCATATAAGTCTATGCAAGAATCACAGTTTATTTACAACTAAAAATTCAATACAGTTTGCGAGATTGCCAGCTACCTTTGTAAAACCCCAACGAAGCGGGTAGGTTTTTTGGGGAAGAGCTTGCAACAAATACAACTATTTAGTTAATCAAACACATAAACATCTTATTTTCACAACAATTTGGGGGAAATGTAATGTAGTAGCATTTAAAGTTCAAGCAAGCACTAAGGCACATCCTCGCTTTGATTATTAATGTTATGTAAAAATGACTTCAAAATTACTCATTATTTTATGCTTATTCCCATTTATGCATTTCTTAAAAGGTTTTAAGGGGATTTGTTCACAAATTATTGTTTAGAGAGCTGGATTCACATGCATATATTTGCTGCTTTAACTGTCTTGCTTTCAAGATGCGTGTTTAGGGTTTCAATGTTTAGGTAACAATGACATGGGGAAAATTATGTCTGCCCGCCACAATTGTCCTTCGGCTGGCCATGTTTCCAATCTGTCTGTGTACTTGCACATTTCTGGAACTCCCAGGAAGTGGAAACGGCTTTAAATATCCCACTGTTTGTGTCTTGCAGTCTTCTCAGTAGCTGCAATGCAGAGAGGAGCCAAGCAGCCACAACCCTCATAACCACCCCCCATCTGCTGCGAAGAGTAGTTTTTTTTGTGGCTCTCCAATAGAAGCCAGTATAGCTCACTGAAGGGCACTTTTCCAGTGTGACAGATAAGACTGGCACAAGCACCTAGCGTGAGAACTTAAAACATAAAGGGGACGGTCTGAACTGAGAAATAGCAAGACACAAAGAGACAAGACGCAGACCTCACGGGGCTAGCAAAAAAACAGGACGTGAATATCAACAACAATGAAAAATATGGCTTCGTGTATTCCACCACAGCTTATTGCATTGAAACAAGGCTAACACACTTATCAGTCTGTTAGCATTCTTTTACTTGAGAATAAGCATGCTCCCTGGTTTGAAGCAGTAATTCTTAACAGGCCAGAAAGTATTTCAGGCAAAGAGACGTAGATAAAAATTTGCTTTGCATGGGGGGAAAACTATGCGGGCGAACATAAAATGTCCCAAAAAAAGGCTAGTTTGCCTTTTCAGTTTTACCTGTTGGCAGCCCTTGAGGATGAGGAAGAGGAATCTCCGTTTTCATGGATGGCATCACCATTCTGTTGGACCTCTGAAGATTTAAGAAAACAATGTTAGCCTAGAGATAATGGGATTATGTATGTTAGCAATTCATTCTGGTTGAATTGTTTGTGTATTTTATGTATATGGTTTTTATATTTTTACAAATGTTTTTATATGTATTTTTTTATTAAGGCTTATAAGTTGTGTTTTTTGTGTTTTGTCTTGTTTTTATGGACATAAAGTCTCTCAATAAAGACTGAATTGAATTGAAAATTCAACTTAATCTGTATGCACAATCCCTTCACATGCTGTTATTACAGATGAAAGACCACTCCGCCCCTCCCCTCCCTTAAAAATAAATAAATAAATAAATCACCCACCCCTAACATAAACACTGAGCTCACTGGAGCCATTTGGTGCATTGCCGTTGGTAAGGGGTGCCAGTTCCTCCTGGTCGGTGACAGTGAGTCCATCAAGGTACACAGTCAGCTCCCCCATGGGCACTGTGACCCCCTTCTGCTCCGCACTCAGCTTCAGGACTTCCTTCACATTCTCTACTGTGGAGCCAAAGTAAGGATAGCATTAGAAACAGCAAATAATAAATACAAATAATGTAAAAAAACTACAATTACATGACACTATGCTTCTGCATCTTTGGAGGATATGATCAGGGTCATGCAACGCATAGTACTAGTGGGCCTGATTTAAGCAATCTTTAATGAAGTGGTTTTCTGTCGGGTTTCTCCTGGATACAAACGTTTTTTGAGCTGGGAAAAACCCTGTTTTATGCCGTCCTAACTGTATATTTACTAAACAGTTAGACAAATTACAACCTACACTTTCTACATGGGTATCATTTGGTACTTTTTCTAACAAAAAAGTTTCATACATTTTCTGTCATGCTCTTCCAAGGCTCGAGTGAGGTCCAGTGTGGCTTTGCCCAGCAGAGCATCTGCTTTCAGGGTGTGGTGGCTCCAAACTTTGAAATCCACCTGTGTGTGTGGCGTTACATTCCTAGAAAATCGGAAACAAACACACACAAAATATATGTAATTCTTGAAATTCCAAAAATATTTTTTAAAACAATTCAAATAGATTAATGCTATCACAAGATGGAAGAGCAGCAGTTAAAACTGTACTTTTAGTTTTTTAAAGTAAAAAAAAAAGAGGTCACACTGGCAGTATTTCAATCTTCTTTTTACTCTAGGATGACTTAAGGAAAAAAGGCTCTTATTGTTGAAACGCTCTGCAACACTCACACAGACTTATATTTCAAATATGCTGAGATTTAAGAGCAACTCTACAATTTTTATAAAGCATTGGGAGGGGGGGGGGGAAATAAACTTATCGGTAAGGCAAGCAAAGAGAACACACTGATGCATTTGCATTCTTCTAGTTTCTCTATTTTTCAACACCCTCATCCCCTCAAAACACCAATAACTTATTATTTATCCTGGGTAACCAATGTACCAAACACACATGATACTGCCTCCCTTTGATTTCCATCTTCACAATGAACACTATACAGCACAGTAACTGTATTTAGGTTTCTGAATATCAACCTAATGAAAAACACTGAAGATTAAAGCCTTTGTGTAGCACCCATAACAGCTTGCAAAACATCCATGGTGCAAACACGGGACCACAAACACAGCAGCGCTCTGTCTTGTCAGCAGTAATGACCCAATCAAGCCAATTAGAATTTCCAACAACATGTTTCTGACATACGGCTGAGCCAGTCGGAAGCCAGAGAGCTGCAAACGTCTGCCATGTTCAGGATGCTGGCTCATGTTTCTCATTTTATTGTTTCCAAAAACTTAGCTGTTGAATAAATAAAGATGAAAGAAACAGCCAGTGACATTAAATAAAATGAAATGCTACAACACACACAGCCTGTTGAACGCTGTCAGCCAGTTGTACACAGCACACTTACAAAGTGAGCCTCTCGTCCCATTTAGGATTGGAGGAGCTATGAGATTTCGTAGTGCGCCGCGTCTCCCCCTCAGCTGTCACCTCCACATAAATGGCAGTCCCAAACAGGGAACTCTTCTTCCTCTTGAGTTTGGCACAGGACACTGATGGAGAGAAAATGAAGAGAGAAAGACACCATTTAAACCCAATTATGTTATATTTACAGCAGAAAAAGTGACACTAACTCTGTCATTTAGGTCATAAAGTGTGATACATTATTGATCACGTTACAGAAAATGAGTATTCACATAGCAAATGTACACAGAGTGCTTCAACATAAGCTTTCTGTGGGAGTGGCAACACCCTGAGGCTACTGACACTTTTGCACATTGTAGCCCACAGTGTTTTACTCACCAATGGCATAGAGTTGTGACGTTCCTCTGTGGTTATGGCTAGTCTCTGCTCTAGACGAGGCCGTGGCCATGTCATACACCACAGTGGGAAACCTTTAAACCCGCAAACATTACACACAAATCACCGAGTCAGTTCACAAAAGAAACGTGAGCTCTGATATTTCTTAATAAAAATACGGAGAAATCAAAAAAGCTGCATATTGTGAATGACAGGTTTGTAACTGAGGTCTAACCAGCTAACAGCACCTCAAAGTTAATCAGCATCCTCTGTAAGCAGCCTTCACTTTTATATTCTCTTTCACCGGAGTGGGAAAGCGAGACCATGTCACCCCTGCAGTTTTTTAAATCCAACACAGTCAGGGCAATGTTGAGTCAAAAGCTATGGCTACACTTGAAACAGAAAATGAATGTCAAAGTACTTTAATGTGAAATTCAAACTTGGTCAAGGTTTAATAAGAGAATATTTCTCTTCAAATTATGCAAGACAGCATTCTCTTGCTATGCCACAGAAGTAGCAGAATAGATTTGGGAGAACTTTTACTTTCTGTGGAGTGTAAAGTGCTTCAAATAAACACAAATGTTGAAGCAAAGTGGAGTTACAGTTTTCTTCTGATATTATTCTATCGCTTCAGATATGAATAGTACCCACTAACTGTAATTCTCCACAGAAACTCCAGAGAAATAAAAAAACATAAATCATGTATACTCACAACTGGTGTGTGCTGCTAGACCCTCTGGTTCAGCCTACTCCGTGTCCCATGTTTCCTCTGAAACAGAAAAGAACAAATTTTTAGGATAAGATTGATCAAGGCTGGTAGAAAAGTCTGACCTTTGACCTGATTAAGATATCAGGTCATAACTATATATTTGTTATGTATTTATTTCAACCACAAGAAACAAACTGTGAGGACACTAAGTGCTGAAGCGCTTCAGGTTAACAGAACTAAAGCTGAGTATCTTGTGTAACTTGGGTGGGCCATCCACATACATTTATGTCTGCTCAAGTATATTTGGCAACTCATTCTGCCTTTATTTCTTTATTGTTACAAGACAATGACTGCATCTGCAATCAGTTAACTAGCAGATATGCCCTTACCCACACATCCCAACTCATGTTTTCTTACCAGCCATCTCACAGGCCACATCACTGTAAAGACCACTGTCAATATCACTAAGCTGCTTCTCCAGAGTGTCTTATCATGTAAACACAGACTCCAACACCACCATGTTGGACTACAGCTGGAGACAACAGTCCTTGTTCTGCTTGAAGAGCCACTCTGAGCTGAACCCTTCAGCTCACTGAGGTTGCAGAGCACCTCAAGAAATATCAAGACTGGTTGGTTGGAGTCTAGTAGGATGAGAGACTCACTGGAGAGCCATTTGATTATACTGCTCTGTTATTTATTTGTCTCAAAATAGTTGGCACTTAAAACATTTTCCAAGTAGCACCTTATAAATTTTTAGTGTGCCACAAATAAAATTCAAATCTGTGGCAACCACTAATAATTTACTTCAGTTACTGCAACATTTCCAAAGGCCTGACAAGCCTCCCATGCATAGTTATAATGCTCGTGTGGGGCTTAGTGAAGAGTCAATTGATGTTAAGACTTCTGAACACTAAACCACTGTCAGCACATTAGTCAGACACAACTTCCTGCAAAAGACAGCATCCATTAAGTAACACAGAGCAAATCCACAACCTATTACAGCCTCAGTCAGCTGGGAAAAATATACCGAATAAGTATCTGAGGAAATTCTGTAAGCGTTCTTCCAAGTCATCAACTAGTCATCAGCTTTTCATATCAAGTGTGGTTTTCTAATGACTACTCTCCCGGAGTACTCAAAGCGCTCTATACAACATGCCACATTCACCCATTCACACAAGCACTGTTTCTATGTGCTTTCTAGCTACCATTCACACAAATCCGATGGACGCATCGGAGAGCAACTTGGGGTTAATATCTTGCAGACTAGGGGGAGCCAGGGATCGAACCACCAACCTTCCGATCGGTAGACCCCAACTCCTGAGCTACAGCCACCCCAAGTCAGGGGTTATGTCAGGTATTGATTAAAGTGCGACCTGTGAGGGTTACTACTAAACACAGCATCTCTGAGCAAAAAACATGGAAACAGAGTGGTATCTATACAGCGGTGTTTGACTCCTAAACACCGGGGTTGAAAGAGGATCATAACTCAATAGCTGATTTAATATTGCAATTAAATTTGTTTTCTAATATACAATTTAAACATTTTAACAGCTCAGAATTAATGACAATCGGAAAATTGTTAGTTGCCCAACTAATACACACCCAAGGACTTTGGTTTATCATGTTTACAGATACCTACCTGGGGACAATTAATACTTTATTTGTAGGATCCGGATTCTCGGGTAACACCAGATGAATTGACAGTTATTAAAAAAAACCTATAAACCATAAAAAACAGAATCTTTCATCTTAGGTTCACTTCAGTTTTCTTTGTTTTGCTCCAGGACTGCTTATCTTTTTTTAGTATGCTGGCTGCCAGCAGGGTTAGATTTGTCTACAAAACAGGAGTAACGTGCTTACTGCTGGACACGCATTTTGTATTTTGTGATGATTGTCTGATTATGTTCCTGCTTTATTCCAAAGGTTGCACAGGAGAGGCTGGCTGACAAAAAAATCTGCTTGACTAGTAGACAACTTCCCTTGTTTCTCTTAGTGTACACCTTTGTGTGTAAAAAGCCAAGACGAATCCTTTCTCACACCACCTGTCAAACAAGCTTTGCTGTCTGTTCTAATTCACTGTGCGTCTTCCTGTGACCTAATGACGCACATAACAGTTTATACATAGACACACATGTCCACTGTACTACAGCTGTCTATAGAACACATCCGGGCAGACCATGAGCAGGACTGAAGCATAAATGCATATAAAGTACATTTAAATGTTTAAATGAATGAAATGTTTAAAGGTTCTGACGCTGAATAACTATTGTTTTTAACCTGACAATGACTGACATGGTTATTTTTTTTATTTATTACTTACTTGGGTTATTTTTTATGTTTGTTCTGTTTATTTTAATTTTTAACTAACTAACTAGCAGGAATTTCCCAACTTTGAGACAAATAAAGTAAATCTTATCTTTATCCAAAATAATGAGACGGTGATTATTCTTACGCTACCCCATAGAGCAAAAGCTCTTTTCTTTAATCTACCTCTCTTTTATTTTGCCAGACTTAAAAATAAATAAATAAAAATTCTCACATGGGCAAAACACACAAGCTTTACACAATGGCAGCAGGCTACAACTCCTCATTTCACCCACAGCTGCTTTCCTGCTTTTCAAAAGGTCAGTGTCTTTGCAAGTGAGTGAGAGCACAAAAACAAGCATATTTTAGAGCCAGCAGGCAAATAATGCTGCCTTAACAGACACTTTTCTGTAAGTAATTTCCTTCCAATGTGGCACTCGCATACACAGCATGTGACAGCCTAAATACTAAACCACTGTTCATAACAGAGAGACACCAAGACACTCACTAAGAATCCTGAAATACAATATCAGATACCGTATAAACAAAAACCCGCATCAGCCACTCAAACAAACACAGCCATGAAAGACCATTTCTCTTTGAGAACAAGCCTGTCCAGAAAAGGGAAATGTAAGGCAACTGGGCCTAATCAGTACTGACAGGGATTCTCATCAGGTGTTAGCGGAGCCCACATAAATAAGGCCTCTCTTACTCTGTCTCTGCTCAGAATTCCGTCTTTAAAGCTAGAGACCTTGAAAGTGTTACATGTTCAAGTCAGTATTCATAGGATAACTCAAGTTGCAGCAACACTGAAATAAACAGCTGTGGCTCAAGGGTCAGGCTCGCATTCACCTGTGTTAAGCACTGTCTATGACCCGAGAAACACCCCAAAGACTAGAAATGTCAGCACGTTTAAAAGTTGAAGGGTAACATATCGTTTCTTTCCATAAGAAAAAGTTTAGTAATCATTCACATGGATTAATCGGTAATAAAGCAGAAGATTGATTCCACGTAGGAACTATTCGCAAGCCATACGCTAGCAATGCTTAATTTACATATTAAATACTGCTCGTAACACACAAACTCAGGTACAGTTAACGAGCGGCGGCTAACTTTGGGGTAATCTACTGACTGCTAGCATTAGCTTAGAAAGTGTAACTTAATAGGCAGCTACTGGCCTTCGGACACTTAACCTCCTAAATCTATTTGCACCACACATACATACAATATGTGCAGATACTCTCGGTGACAACCTTTAAATGTGTAGTAGTACTAGTTCTGTAACTAACGCTACACAGCTAGCTATCATTAAGGTAGCCAGCTAGCTACAGTTTAAAAAAAAAGCAAAACAATTTTAGTCTTGTGGAACTAGCTTAACGCTAGGTGACTATCCTTTGTATTATGTGTATAATGTCCATCTAACAAAGCAAAGGGTGATAATGGGCACATAACTAAAAACGTAGCGTGTTTGCTTAATCTACCTCTGCATATTGTTATAACGTTACAGCAGACGCTAGCCAAGTGAGCCAAGTTAGCTGCCCGCTAGCCGGCTATCTGACTAACTTACTTAGCATCTTGGCTAATTGTCCGCCATCACAAAGCTAGCCAGTTCGGCTGCATATAAAACACAGGCTTATCAACAAAATACTATTTAAACATTCCGAGAAAGTCTTTGGAAATGCTTTAAGTGACATTAGCAGGGGTGTTTTACCTTGTTCGCTGTTCCTCTACTTTTCTACACTCTGTGTCTTGGCTGTGTGCTAACGCCACGGTTGTCAGTAAAATCCTCAGCCGAGCAGGCCCCTCAGTCTGCTACGGCTCTCTTGCCATCTCTGTACAGAAGCCTATGACTAGCAAAACACACGGGCGACAGACGCGCCACCCCAGTAGATACTAGTGGAAAAGGGGTAATACTGCTGTGTAATAAGACGGGCTTACTGCTATACACTGCACATTTATTACTTTTATGTAGTCTAAACGGAAACCCTCAGCTAAATTACTCAGTTCGTCATTATATAATTTCTTAATAAAATCCAAACTTTTGTTTTTCCTTTTAAAATACTCTTTTTTGTTTGTTTAATCTCAAAACGTATTTATTTTTACATTTCACGTTACTGAACGTTAGTAGGCAATGTTGACTGATAGTCCCGTTTCATTTTACATGACCCATTTTACCAGATAAATTGTGTAGGGGGGTGTGCGTCACAGGTCCCTGATAAATCTGTCGGGCACCGATACATTAGGAAAGAAAACTAGGCCAGTTTGTGGTAACTGAATGTGTTGATGTAATGCAGCCTCATGTTACCTGTTCCTTTAAAAAAAAATCTATTTCTAGTTTTTAAAGTTTAGAAAGTACAAATATTTAGAAGAAAGAAGGAAAATACACGATTAGATGTGTTACTAGTGTTCACAATACTTTACCTACCTTGTTGCTGATTTGTAAGACCATTAGAGATTGATTTCAACTTGTGAATTAGGCCATTGATTGTTAACCAGATTTTCTGAAAGAGACCCACTTTGTTTGACATACTGTATCTAATTTTCCATATTTTTCCCCAGGTGTAGCAAATTTCCCAATTCTTTCAGCCACTTATCAAACATTGAGGTTGTGTCAGATTTCCTAGACTGGAGCAGAATTTTTCCTGCTAACACTGTGGATAGAGCTTCTTCATGATGTGTAACCTTCTTTAGTCTACCACCCCAAATAATGCTTTAACAGGGGCAAAGGGGCACTCCAAATTAAAAACCTTGGTGAAGAAATCAAATAAATGATTCCAGAAAGTCTGTAATCTGTTACAAAAAAAATGAGATGCTCTGTTGAACATTTCATACACAGAGATCAAGAACATTTGAATATTTTATGTAACTGTGCGAGTCTGTGAAAGATGGAATTGTATCAGAGTGTACAAAGAATTTATATAGACTCTGCAGATATTTGCCACAACATTTTTTTCCCACACATGCTCAGTGCCCAGTTCTTCCTGCCAGTGTGTCCTGATGTTTATTTTTTATCATTTTAATGCAGAGTACATTCAGATTCTGGAGGCAGCTTTATTTTGTAAAAAAACAAAACAAAACAATACTGCAGTGGCTTATAATTAACTCTGTATTTTCCACGTATTAAAGAGAAACTTATACAGACCCCTTGCTGGTGTTGTTTTCATCCAGAGGATCTGCTGCTCTTTTTCGTGTGTAGTTTATGATTTACAAAATCTTATAGTAATGAATGTTATATTAAATTGTCTGGAAAAATCAAAAGTGTCTGGTAATGTTTTACATAGAGATATTAATGGTTGTTTAATCGGGATATAAAAATAAAATGACATAAAATTCAGAAAAGCTTGCAGTCATTATATAGGAACAACAGCTCACAGGGTAGATAACACAAGATGCACGTACAAGAATCATAAAAGTTTTTGTCAGTTATGTTCGAGTATCGAAGTTACCCACTTTGAACGGTCCCTACAGATGCAGATGGTAAACTGGGACAAAACTGAAAGGCTAAAAAGCTTTGTTATGTAACAGAAATTTGAATAGATGTAAGAGTATTCTGTGGGTTTAGGTAGTTGGTATGTGTACTTGTCTTGGAGTCTCTGACGTCAAATTTTCAGACTCTTCTCAAGAACATTCGTTACAAGATTTGTGAAAGTTTTCTTGGGATTTTCTTGGGAATTATTATTAAAGATGATATTGTATTGGTGGTTGCTCAGTATTATTGATCAGCTATTATAATAAACCTCAGTCTGTACTGCTTTGTGTTAGTAGGCAGAGGGAAGTAAAAATCTTAATTATCTATTTCCTAATTTAGAATAGCATTTGAGTCAAGGGGATGCTTTCGAGCTTAAAATGATTGACTAATTAACAAATAATCTTAAGCTAAAAACTGCGGCTCTCCAGCAGGCAGATGGGTGTAATTCCAGGAAGAGTGCAGATGTAATTGATGACACTGTCATTGAATTGTGTGGTCCTGGTATGGTGCATGCTGGACTCCTGGTGTGGATGACATTTAAACTGAATAAATGATGTTATGATTGACTGAGAATCATTAGAACTGTAATCATCGCACATCCATCTCTCAAGTGAACAGCTCATCTCAGTCTGCAAAAAATAATGGAGACTTATTACGATGCTGAAGCTGCAATGACAGGTCCAAAACCTTCCAGGGTTACCACATTTGTGACCCTCATTTGTTGGTGAGCTAGAGGCCAGAGATCAGGCCACAGAAAACTCTGTAATCTTACATAAATTATTTGCAGGTGGGTACGTCAGTTTAAATGAAATACATACAAAACTATTGCAAATGGCCCAGTGAGTAGAATCACTGTCTAACCTGTTTAAAAAATAATTTTTAGTGTAAACAAGAACAACTTCAGTCTTAAAACGTGTTCATTTAATTTATCATTCATTTACACAACTGTTAATGAAAAGGGAAGTCTTTTAAAAAAGTTATTACACTCTTAAATTTTGATTAATGCAAATGTTTTTCTGCATTTAGTCAGTCTACTGTCATTACACACATTATCACTGAAAGAGGGGTGCCACAAAAGCTTCACATGTGTAATATTTTGGTTAAAAAATAGTGTTTTAACAACTTTATGTTTTCTAACAACTTGTTGAGATCTAGAAATTGTTCTTGGTGTCATCACACTGTGAAAGACAGTTCATTTTTCAATAGGAGCCATAGTTTGACACCCATACTCTAAACCTTTTTTGTCCTCACAGCTGCATTGTTATATTGGGCTCACAAAAATAATGAAATAAATAATTCTTCAGAACATGGAAACGTTCCTGGATGAGTGCCACTGCACTTATTTCCAACAGATAAGAAAAAAAAAGTCCCAGAAAAGGTGAACCCATGTAAGATAAGCAATCTAAGAAAACTTGATCTACAATCAAGGGGCAATTTCATGATTGGAGATATATATAGGGTTTACCACAAAGTGCAAAACACTGGTTACACTCAAGAAGGACAGTTTGACCTTTGTCAGAAAGCATCTAAATGAGTGCAGAGTTAGAAAAAAAAAATATTTGGACAGAAGAAAAACAGATTAACTTGTAGCAGAATGGCAGGAGGAGCAAAGCATAGAGACAGAGGGAAGCAGCTCATGATGTGCAGCATACCACATTAACTTTCATATCATCTGGCAATCTTACAGCATGGGCATTTATGGCAGTGGAACTGTGTTTCTAGGGTTTATTGATAATGTGAATGTTGCTGTTTGTAGCAGGGTTAATTGTGAAGTGCACAGGACTATATTCTCTCTTCAGAATCAGCCCATTACTGCAAAAAATATTGATTGGATATAACTACGCAGTGCAAATGGATAACGATCTAAAGCATACTGCAAAGTAATCCAAGAGTTTCTCAAGGTAAAAAAACCCCTGGATATTCTATGGGATATATATCTGCCAGGTCAGTCTCCTGATAGGTGTGGATAACGTTTCAAAGATAAATATATGAAATCATCATTTAAAATGGCGTATTTGTGAGGTCAGAGAGTGATGTTGGTGGAGAAGGCCTGGCTCACAGTTTCTGCTCTAATGCATCTCAAAGGTGTTCTTCCTCTTTTATCTCAAAACTCATGCCAGATGAAATAAAAAAAAATAAAAAATTTGTTTAAGGAGAATTAACTTTGTGAAAAAAAATTCTGAATCTTTTGGAAGGGATTTACTGAGGCAGGCAACTTTAGATCAAGTGTTTTCGTGCTGTTGATTTTACACATGAACATCAGAATTGTCTGAATCCACTTGCTCTACGTTACCACTTAATCACTTACTGTAATCCATCAAAAAAACCATTAAAAAACATTTATTATAAGAAGACTTACTTTTTAATGTGTCTTTTAAAAAACAAGAGAGGGTAACAAAACATTTTTAAAGACCGTGGTCATTGACATAAAGGCCAGTTTGCATAATATGACACGGCAACCTCAAGGGCCTGAAAATGCGCTCTCATTGAAACAAGAGAATCCAATAAAAACTATGTAGATGTTTGATATTGTGACTGTGAGTAGTCAATTATGTTCCAGCGATGCTTAATTGTTTAAGATAGTTGTTCTAGCAGTGAACAGTCTGAAAATGATGCTTTGAATTTTTCCTGATTCAATTTGTGGACATCAGCTTTTAACCACTGCCAGCAGATTTTTGAAGGCTAACATATCTAAGATCCTGGATTTAAGATATCATCCATCCATCCATCCTCTACTACTTATCTGGATCTTGGTCACGGGGACAGCAGTCTAAGCACAGATACCCAGACCCTCTCCCTAGCCACCATCTACACCTCTTCTCGAGGGAGACACATAATCCCTCCAGTATATCCTGTGATAGTCTTGACATCCAGACATCCTAGTCTGAACCACATCAACTGGCTGTTTCAGATGTGGAGGTACAGCAGCTCTGACCCCCTCACAATGAACCAAAATCTTTATTCTATCTCTAAAGGTGAACAAGATACCCTTCAGAGGAAGTTCATTTCTGCACCTTGTATCCAAGGTTACATTCTTTCTGGTAGTTTCTGTAGTTTGTGGCTATAGTTGAGGGTAGGAATGTATCGTTTAGTAATTTGACAGCTTTGCCTTAACGCTCAGCTCTTTCTTTATCACAACAGACCAATAGAGCGACCAGATTACTGCAGAGGCTATTCCAGCCTGTCTGTCAATCTCCGGCTCCACTCTCCCCCTGCCCATGAACAAGACCACAAGTTACTTCAACTCATCAAATCCAGCAGATCAAGAGCCCAACTATGAATTCTGAAGATGAGAAGTAAATGAACTGTGGATTGCTAGTTTACTCTTACAATAAGCCTGTAAATAACCAATATTGATCAACTTTCCTTTCTGCCTCATCCATCAGCTTGAGCTGCTCTGGGGTTAAACATTATCTCCTTGCTCCTAAAGGCATAGTTACCTACAGCAATTGTATATTATAAACATGTTGCCTATCTGCAATTGCTTCCTGTCCCTTCAGCTCACCCACACAGTTACGTTGCACTGCATCGTGGGGAGTTGTCTCACACAACTCCTCATGATGCAGTGATTTCCCTTCATGAAAGGGAAATTGCTGAGCAATTATTGATTCTAATGATCACATGCCTACAGAAGGCTGCTGTTAATACAGTTTTGCCTGCTCTTGATGTGTGAAACGTTCATGTTTCTGGTGTTCCGGCTGTTAATGATCTAATGACAGTTTGTCCTTTGAGTACATCTAGCAGCAGGACACTAACATGGCAAACAAACTGCCTAATAAATGGTGGCTTTGGCAATGCAGTTGGCTGGTTTGGAAGAAGAGTACTGCATGGCCCTGCATCTGCTTCAGAAAGCTACCAACTGCTCCTCCACACAGAGATCTGTAGCAAAGATGTAGTATTTATTTAACTGGGCTACAAACATTGTTCTAATATGCCTATAAATACCTACTTTGGTGTGTCTGTCTACTCTGGTTGCTCGATTTCTAAAGCGAATGCACATCTCTGAATTCTGTTCTAGGTCTATTAGCCGCGGCTGACTGCATAATAAATTAAAAAAAAATACATAAAAAAATGAAAAGTTGTAGAAAAAGCAAACTGATAAATTCAGGATGTGACACAAACTATCACAACGGCGTCATGGTGTGAGGTTTAGGTTTCTTGTTTTTGATTCTTAGTTAATATATTTAGCATTAGTTAATTTTTTGTGTTGTTTTATTGTTTTAGAGTTTTTTTGTGATTGAAAATGTGTTAGTTCATACCTGTATGAGTCTCCTTTGATTACTTCCCGTTTTATGTTGAAGGACATCTTTTGTACATTTTCTATGCTAGGTTTTCTTAAGCAAAATTGGAAAATAGAAGGTTGTAAAAACATTGTCTTGACTTGATTAAAAAATGAATAGTCTTTAATCAGATAAAGCTTTCTCATGCAATTCTGTGAAAAAAATATTTGTATTAATATTACCCAAAAACCACCACCAACAATAACACATGTTTACATTCACCAGGCACTGTTTTTTAAAGGTTAAATGCAATAACAATGTAATTAATATTACAAACAAAATAATATGCATTAAGGGTTGTTTGTAGAAATTCACATTCACATAAATGTTTATGATGAATAATTTTTTGAAGCAGCTGCCTTTCATACGAGGTATAAAAGTCATGTAGACTGTAGTAAATCTGTTTGCTGACTCTAGATACTGGGACTGTGACATGTGACTATTATTTTATCACTATTGAAGTGGCTGCTGTAATACCACTGTAGTGTGTGGATAGGATTTCTGTTCAAGGGCCTGTAGCATGTGTTGGACTTTTTGTCTCTGATTTGATGTGATGGGGTGTTTCCTTTCGTCTGTTTTTCTCATATTGAGATTTTGTCTTGCGACAGAAGCAGATGACATTGAAGAAGCGGCAGTGGCATATTGCACACGGGTCACAGCAACCGGACTGAGGCAAACAGCTTTGAGCGAGCTGGGAGCACTTGATCTTCACAGGATTTGGCCTCACTTTAGCAGGAGGACAAATCTCATTTTGAGCAGCAGGAGCGCCTCTGGGCTTCTGTGAGGTGGAAAAAACAAAACAGAAGGAGAGAGCATCAGAAAAGCCATCTGACTCTTCTGCCTCCACTGCCTGAAAGCTTTGACTGTGGTTACTGACAGCACACAGTAAATGCTAAACATTTTTGAACATTTTAAGGATTGATTGACATCATGTATGACTAAAACATGAAAATGCAGGCCCCTAAAAAGTTGTGTATGTTTCGTGAGACTTGCAGATTAACAGCACAGATCTTGAACTTACTGGCACAAGAATCCTCTGCTGTTCATAATGTCCTCTTCTGGCAAACAGTGGCCTCACCCTGATATCATTTGTAGACCCTGTTGAAACAACATCAAACTATTTTCTTACTTAAGATCAACACATACTGTGAACCCATGCACCACCCGCCTGCTTTTCAGACCTTCTGTTTACTTTCCTGTTTTGAGGGTTGTCTCATTTTTGCTCCTGTAGTGCGCCTGTTGTTAATTTCCTTAACACCAAATCAGCAAAAACTGATTAACAACCCCCCTCTGCTACTTAACTCAACACATCAATATCCCCAAAGTTTAACTGACTTGATGATGAACTCTGATCAAAAAGCGTTCCTTTAAATTTTTTAATTTCTCAAGTTCTGAATCAGGAAAAAGGCTTTTTTTTGTTTGTTCATAAAACAGTAAAATAATACAATAGAATTAAAATGTATGCACATAAATAAAAGTACAACTTTTAGAGTTTGTTTCATGTCACCTAAACTGAGTTTGGTTTTTTTGGTTTTTAATCGATGTATTTTGTAACCTCTTTGGCCACCAGAGGGCCTCAATGTAATCCTCTAAGTTAGATGTCTACATCTTTTTCCCACTGAAAAGCTACAAATCATCTCCGGTTTATTTAATAACACACAAATGTCTGGATATCCAAGAGCTGAGCATGCAGGCCCATAAATTCCTCTAAAACTGTAACTGAAAACATTAAATGACATAGGCCCGAGGTCACATATCTGAGACTGCTGGGTATATGACAGTGCATGAATGTATACTGTTATAGAGACAGGTCAACTCTCAATTTGCAACTCATATAATTTTATGGCAGTAATAAATCACTCCTCAAATAGATGAGACAAGATTTGCCCAGACACTCGCGGATCTCTATAGATAAGCAGCCGCAGCAACTTCACACCCTCCTTAGCAGGAAACTCTGAGACTGACAAGGTGATTTATTTGCCCACAAGCGGTCAGTTCTAGACAGGTGATAGAGGTGCCCGGAGCTTTCACTGCCGCTTGTCTTCCTTTCTCTGTGAAATCCTGATTTATGTCGTAATAACATGAATAATAACACAAATATTAAAATGTATAACCCCACCCTCCACCCCTCAAAAAGGCTTTAACCACTTGACATTAAAACTTGTGCAATCAGCAGGAAATTGATTAAACGAAATTATTATTATTATTATTATTATTATTATTGAAGACTCCCATAAAGTGTTGTCATGTTGATATATGCTTTCATAGGTGATGCCAGCTGTACCGTTATGCGCTACGAGGAGCATTGGGCCTCCTCCTTTGCGGCTCATGTTGTGCTGATGAATCATGGGAGATGCCTGACGTTTTATGGTCACCCTTTAAACTCTTTAAGTGGAAAACGTTGGGTGGTGCTTTGATCCCCGACTGTAATCCTAGCAGAGCGCACTTCTGCAGTTAACAGTAAGACTTGTCTAACTTTGCTAAAATTACACAGCAGTAAATCTGGATGCACATAAATCAGTCACAATAAAAAGATAGGGAACTCAAATACTCTAACTTTAAACACTTGTAAATCTGACCTAAGTGATATATCAGAAAGTGACACCCCCCAGTGCTACTGGCCTAAATATGCTTGTCATGCTCTTTGCTGCTTTAACTACGTGCAGACAATAGAATTTTTCCATATTCCACTCATCACTGAAGTGTGTGAAAATACACCACAGAAGTGGTGGTGGGTAAAAGTTTGATTGCACTGTGTGTGTAGGATAATGTATTCAGTGCCATTTCATGTACAGACATGGGCCAAGGTGTCGTTTACACCGGATAATGGCTCGGAGATCAAGAGCAGTCACATTTAAAGAGAATGCTTTTTTACAGCCTTTAAAACAGGCATGGGCAATTCATTTTCCCAATGGGGAGTGAAACAAAAGTACTATCAGATTTTGTTCCACTGTGGAATACCAGCAGAGGTGGGAGGTAACGAAGTACAAAAACTTCTGTACTCAAGCAGATTTTTCAGGTATCTGGAGGGCCACACCAATCAGCTGAACTCAGTTTTGCTCAATATTAATTTTTATCTCTTTATAAGTTTATAAAGGCCCCGGTTTCTCATGTGGGCCACTGGGAAAATTAATTTCCCACCTCTGCTTTACTAAAGGCTGTTTTGACTTCAGGGCTGAACACACCCAAAAAGATAGAAAGACAGAGTGCACAACGAACAAGCTACAAATGTTCTGATCATGAAACTTTGTGCTAGATTCCAGATTGTCTCACCACTATTCGTAACATATTTATGTCACAAATGTGACATCAAAATGAACCCAACAGCTGTCCTATATCCTCTAAGCCCTCCCAGGACTCACACTAATCCTCACATTATGTGAGAGACTGCAGGTTAATTTCAGCAACGCCATTTCTTTTTCTTATCAATTCATCCTGACAAATCACATTTAAACCAACCCC
Source organism: Etia nguti (assembly GCA_015106755.1). Classification (NCBI taxonomy): domain Eukaryota; kingdom Metazoa; phylum Chordata; class Actinopteri; order Cichliformes; family Cichlidae; genus Etia; species Etia nguti. Next base: position 34,110 of record VUQG01018514.1, read on the forward strand.
AGCTTTACCCTGAGACTGTTTAAGCTCACCTATAAACACCAGTTTTTCCAAGAAAACTGGCTTGAACTAATTGAACAGCAGTGTGATATAAAGGTGGCCACTTAAGGTGGTATTACGTCAGTCTTACTATACCTTTTTTGTCCCCCACCCTGTACAGCAGACTTGTTTAATTCGTTTTAAATAAAGAAATGATTATTATTATTATTTTATCTTGTGTTATTATTTTTATTTTTTACAATATCCGATTGATTTCTCCAAAAACGAAGTTATCAGTTTTATTACTTTAATGAAGTCCAGCCATTATTACAGTCTGCTGTTTTTGCTGGTCTGTAAACCAGCAGCGACGTCCCGGTAAACTATAAAGTGTAATCCCACGCACTCACCTGTCCCGTGAGAGGCCTTGCTCAGCGGCACATCCCCGCCGGCAGCGGCTTCACGATCGTTGATTCGACGACTTCCGAAGGCCAGCTGAACAATGCACAGACACAGCAGTGCCAGCTTCATCCCGACTCTCAGCAGCTCCCTCTTACCGATGACACACAGGACCCCTGACGGGAAAGGCCGTTCTTGTGTTGTGATGCCAGCTAAAGCCTTTACACCCAACCCGTTATTTAGCTGGCCTGTTCTCTGTGTCCGCTTCTCACTCCTCTCCAACTTTAATATATTAAAGAGGCAGGCTCACACACGCATGGTACACACCCCTCTTTGTCTCAATGCCTCTAAACCACAGTGACCGACAGGGTAGTGTCCTTTATTCACTTTAAACAAATAGATTTGTTCTGCCTTTATAAAAAAACAAAAAACAGCTTTTACGCAAATAGAAAAATTATTTATTGGCCTCTTCACAGCATAAAGAGAGCAGATTTATTCAGGCACATGTAACAAGATGAAATGATGTTCCTAGTAATCTGAAATAAGTTACTAGTGTGTCTTTATTTAGATGTTATCTGAAGTCCAAGTGCTGAATGTAGAGAACATGATTAAGCTCCTGAGACAGAACATAGACTGACAACTTGTGTTGGATGTTTTTATGTGATAATTCTGTCCATGTGGAATTTATCTAATTGTATTCTTGCTGCCTTCCCATGAAGTCTTGGGACAAGATCGAGGATATAAATTTAACATGGTGATATGTTCACGGGTGATAATTGAAGTTTTTTTCACTTTAGTTAAGTTTTATTAACTGTAGTTCAAGTCAAAATGTCTAGATTTCATTTAGAGCGTATGTCAGAACTTGTGTTTGCATTTTGACAGTGATACAATGAGCTGGATGAATGCAGTGAAGGCAACACATTAAATGAAGCTTTTAGTATAAAGAAAAGGTTAAAACTTCTTCAGCGAACCTTGCCCTTTGTAGTTTGGAGAAAGCATACATGACGGGAACCTGCAATCTGACACTGTACACGACATTCAATTATTATTCAATTCAATTTTATTTATATAGCGCCAAATCACAACAACAGTCGCCTCAAGGCGCTTTATATTGTCTAGTAGATCGTACAATAATAGATACAGAGAAAACCCAACAATCATATGACCCCCTATGAGCAAGCACTTTGGCGACAGTGGGAAGGAAAAACTCCCTTTTAACAGGAAGAAACCTCCGGCAGAACCAGGCTCAGGGAGGGGCGGCCATCTGCTGCGACCGGTTGGGGTGAGAGAAGGAAAACAGGATAAAGACATGCTGTGGAAGAGAGACAGAGATTAATAACAGGTATGATTCAATGCAGAGAGGTCTATTAACACAAAGTGAGTGAGAAAGATGACTGGAAAGGAAAAACTCAATGCATCATGGGAATCCCCCGGCAGCCTACGTCTATTGCAGCATAACTAAGGGAGGATTCAGGGTCACCT
>VUQG01018524.1:6010-16809 GCA_015106755.1 Etia nguti
GTTGGGTGGTGTGTGTGTGTGTGTGTGGGCGGGGGGGGGGGGGGGGGGGGGGGGGGGGGGGTATACACCATGTGACAGCGTGTCCTTTTCCAGTGCGTTTCTGGCTCCTGTCTGACAGGCTGGCAGAAAGAGAATGGAAAATGCAAAGAAGGAGAATCCGCCAGATTGAAGGGGTGGAATAGATGCAAGACGGACACTGAAATCAAAATCAAAACATATTTTCACGTACACCGTTCATGTGATAACATGAAAAGTGCTGCAGGGTGTTCAGGAAAGCAAATGATGACTCGGGGAATTATTAAAAAGCAACAGAAAAAGCCCCTAACTTATACTACAACATGCAGACTACATAAAACATTTTAGCTTTACTTGCATTCTAATTAATAAAAGTTCTAGCTTTAGCATGCTTACATTATTAATCCACCACATGTTTATATAAATGCTGTACTTGTCAATTCAACCCCGGGTGAGAACTCAGTCTGCTAATCATGAAAAGTTGTGGCTTTCATTTTTTGTCTCCACCGATCCCTTATACAGCCAAAAGTACAGAAACTCAACAGGACAATCAACAGGAGATCCAAAAGCCCTCCTGGTCTCGAGGTAATTTGTGAAACAGCCATGATTGTGATCTGTTTGTTCATCTACATTAGACACAAACTGGCCGTTTTTAATTCCATGACAGCACAACTTTGAATCCAAGGGTTTTCAGTGGGAAGTATGTTTCCTGCCTGCACCACATAATGCTTAGAGACTGTCCTCACACAGGTCGGTTCTTAGGTTCAAAATAATACAAGACAAAGTGTTAAAATGTTGAAATTAAAAATATTGCGGAACTGATTGAGAGGATAGATATGGTTAAACTTATTTCAATTCAGGTTAATTTTATTTATATAGCACCAAAAAAACAAGAAAGTTTGCTCAAAGTCCTTTACATTGTAAGGTAAAGACCCTAAAATAACACAGAGAAAACAGAAATACAGTCCAAAATGGACAGATGACACCCTATGAGCACCCTATGAGCAAGCAGTTTGGCGAATGTGGGAAGGAAAAACTCCCTTTTAACAAGAAGAAACTTCCAGCAAAACCAGGTTAAAGGTGGGGCAGCCATCTGCCAATATAAACACATAAAGAGTGAACAAGGAACACTTATCATGCATCATGTATCATGAAAGACCCCAGCACTCTAGACCTATTGCAGTGTAACTAAGGCAGGATTCAGGGTCACTTGATCCAACACAGTATGTGCTTGAAAGTTTTAAGTGTGATCTTAAAAGTAGAGATAGTGTCTGTCTCCTGAATCCAAACCGGGACCTGCTTCTACAGAACAGGGGGCACTGTGATTTATGTCCATGCACACATAAAATAGGTAAAACTTCAGGACTAATTCACCAAATCCTCAGACTCTGTGAAATAGACACGAAACGTTTTGTGCTCTCAAAAAACAAAGTCCCATAACACTGCTAGTAACCTCTTTATCCTTCAGAGTGTGGTCAGTGAATGCTTGTAATTTCCAGTCCTAAGAGGAAAATGTGTACACTCCAACCAGTTGGGGACTGGTTGCTGGCTATCACTAGGTAAAATCCGTGGCAAAGAGGATGCTGCACCAAAACCTTGTTGTGATCGCTTTGCTCACTAACAGATTACTGAAGTCACTCATAGTTTGCATGCGAACTTGTAAAGACTGAAAACATTTGACACTTTTTCAGGCTTTATTACCACTTGGAGAATAGTTTGAAAGTGTTCAGAGCTTATCATGCAAACTATGGATATCAGAGCAATCTGATACTAACCCAAACGATCACAAGGTGGTTTTAGGGCTGCACCCTATACCTCTTTGCAATCAGCAACTGCCAGCAACCTCCACCAAACACAGTCGGTGAATACACTTTTTTCCTTGGTGACCAGAGATTGCCAGAGTTTTGCCAACCAGTCTGTATTCCTGTTTGATTGGGCCCTGAATGAAGCTACAGAGGACCACTTCCTGGAAGCAAGCAGAGATCTAAGTAGGTATGAATGTAACTTCCTGTAACTGGTTGCAGTTCTCCTTGGACCTTTTAATGGCCAGCGGGATTGATTAGTGCAGGAAGAATGGGCGGCTATGTGGCCTGCAGCCTCATTACTCTCAGTTTGCAGGTGTACTCAATGCTTCGGTGCTCCTGCTGCCTTGGCAAAGAGAAGACAGAGGACAGAAACCAGACCCAGCTCGTTCATCTTGCTCCCTGTGATGGAGGTCGTGCAGGAAAGCGCTCTTGCTCAGAATAAGTCGCTGGGAGTGACAGATGGAGTTGCAGAATAGGAGGGGAATCAGCTCAGCCTCAAAGTGTTTCATTTGTTTTTCATCTCAGGAAGGCGGCTCCAGGCACACTTTTGATGACAGCGCCCGCCAGGCTTTCTTTACGGTTATGTAAGGCACCCCGACGCCGTGTTTGAATTTCACAAACTATAAATGTGTGTGCTGATTGCGTGTTTATTGTAGGGTTAGAACGGCACAATATTTCTGCGCTTTGGTGTGATAGGATGGCTGTGGTGGGACCATAATGAAAGTAATGAACATAAAAATAATGCACTCGTGTCATTTTATCAAGACGAATTGAAGTGGAGAAGAACATGCTCCTGAGAACACACATGCTGACGTCTGTGGCAAAGAGCAGATGTAACTATTTAAACCAATCCAGCCTTGTAGAAATTATGTTTATATAACATCAAACCCGTTTTGATGGGAGCCATTATTGCTGCCTGAATTATCTTCGTGGGCAAAGGCACGTCTGACGTTTTTCACCGCTTGCCTCATATGTGTATTTTTATACAATTATGAGCCAATTTTCCTGCGATAATTACAGTGGTTTTGTATTGAACTCCCAGAAAACGCAAGTGAACTACCGCGCACCACAGTGCCTGAACCCTGTATTAAAAAAACCCTTTTATGATAGTTGTTTTTCCTCCATCAAGGAATTCACATAAAAATCCTGAATGACGCAGAAGAGGATATGAATACTTGCTCTACATACATGACAATATACACAGAAAACCAAATGAAACCCTCCAAGGTAATAGCCTTTGAGTTTTACTGGGACAGATGCTCTTCTTTGGGTAACAATACTGCGATGACTGGACTCCATCTGCTATAAAAGCAGTTCATTTTTATTCAAAAGCTTGCTGCCTCTCTTCTTAGATAAAGCGTACATACTTCCTTTGTATAATCGAGGGTGGGTGGTGGTTGTAGTACTTTTCTAATCTGGGGGAATCCAAATGGGTACAGTTTCTCTACAGCAGGGATGCCAAACTCATTTTACACTGTGAGCCTACACATAGAGCCTACTTTGAGTTTAAGTGAAACTCCACTTTCTGTTAGTGTAAAGAAGTTTAACTACACATTTAATTCACATTTAACGACATATATAAGAAATATAAGAAAAAACTGTAATTTCAGCAGTATGTCTCAGTTTTTGTACACGATAAAGAAACGCCGATGTAGTAAATGAAAGAAATCTGTCAGCATGACTCTTTGGGCTTAAATTGTGAGCAATAAATATGAAGATTAACTAGCACTTAATCACACTGGTTTAATATGAATGGCCCTATGACCCGTGCTGGTCTTTGTCATTAGAAAAAGCTGAAAAACGTATGAAAATATGGTTAAAAGTTCGAAATTTATGCGCACCATCACATTTTCCAAAGCAGTTCAGTGGGCCAGATTAGAGTCTTTGACAGTTCTGGCCCCCGGGCCCCCGGGCCAGAACTGGCCTGGCAAAGACGCCCCTTCTGTACAGTTTCTCTGTGCCACAGTAATGACTCTGATGAAGCTGGATGCTATTAGTTTTAAACACTATTATTAAGTCGTGTTTATTAAGAAGACAGAGAGGGATCCTGCTGATGGACTGGAGTCAGGCAGGAGCGGAGCTTAGACTGAGGTTATTAATATTTTGCCACCTGGCACGTGTGATAAAGCACTTAATCCAGGCGGCATTATGTCAAAACATGTTTACATGTTTTACATGTTTGTCTCAAATTACTTACAGGATACTGTATGCATCCAGGAGACGGGGACTGTTAAGAGTACCTTTTTGAATGTCGTCAGCAGATATATTTGAAATCAATTCAAAACAACACCGATTTCTTTTTTTTCTTCTTAAAGCCTGCTTCATCATCTGACAAAATCGGAGGTATTAACGTCAGCCAAATGGCCATCTAGCCTGTCACAGCTGTCCTAATTGCTGTACTAGAAGCAGTGAGCTGCCTGAGACTCAGGTCTCATTATACTGACTTTCATTTCACAAATACTTTGCTAATTCTTCGTCCTGTCCTCAACTTCCTGTCACTTATTGTTCCATCTCTGAGCCGAGCAGTTCTGGATGATAAACTCCATCTCTTTAAATTTACATATTCTCTCCAGACTCAAACGGTTCGCACTTACCTCAGCTGTCTCCTCAGGTGAGAGGACCACTGTAAAAAATGTTGTAGGCTACACCAGTTGCAAAGACAATGCAATTAAGCAACATTCTCGGGTCACTTTAATTTATGTGTCTTATTGTTGTGTTGGATGTTATCTTGACAATCTGATATGTGGGCTTTAATTATTGGAACACTTAAAGTGTGTTCATCAGAGCTCGGTAACACTTAACAGTGGGCTGCTGTAAAGGAAACGAGTTCACCGGTGGGGGCGGGGGGGCAATTAGAGTGGAGAGGAGCTTCTACTCAACTCCTGCCCCACAGGAATTCTCTGGGACAAATTTTGGTCCAGTCAACAATTCATCCATTAGATTTAACCATGTATCATCATATCAGACTCCCCACTGCCACTCTGACCAGATATTAGAGGATATTTTACAAAGAAGGAAAAGAAAGAAGCAAAGAGGGCTGCTGTGCACTGCGCACAAGTCAGTTTTTAACTATACAAATCACAGAATCTCAGCACCATGTATCGGCCGCCTTGATGTGCAGCTCAAATCTGCAGCAACTGTGACACTAACAGGTCAACATTAGAATCTCTGAGGGGTGTTTCCAGCACCTTGTCCAATCACAAAGACTTAAGGCTGCACTGAAGGCCTAAAAGGGTCCAAACAAACAGAAGCAAGGTGGAGCTAATAAAGTGGCCATTGTGTATACATGTAGAAAAAATGTAATGATGTTTCCTGATCTGAACCGTCTATCAGCATCACCATCATTTGTCAAGTGAGTCCCACATATGATTGCTGATAATCTATAAAAACAACCCTGATTTTCATAAAGAACATTATGCTGTATTTCCATAAGACTTGAACGTTTCAGTACTGAGCTCATAGATCGCAGGGGCAGAAGGATTATTTTCCCAGATTTAGATTTTTACACAACTGGAGTTTTTTTTTAGGCATCATGAGGACCATGGGAGTTGTATAATATAGGTTTATGGTAAAATACGTCCATTTTTTATATACAGTCTATGGCCACAGTGCTGCTTCGAGCTAAAATATAACATGCTAAATTAACTACTTCATCATAACGAAGCATCACTTCATGATTTAGCTCATTGCAGCATGAGCCTAAGTAAACGGCTTGAATGTATTAGAAGAATTAGTAACCTGATGTGAAAAAAAACTGCACATCTGGCTTTTGAATCCAAAAACTTTCTAACTTCCTTTTGGTCTAATGCAAATAAAGCAAAATCTTGTTTGCAGCTGGAGGTACGGCGGTTATTTCCATAACATCAAAAAAGGATTGTAGGATTCAGTAAAGCTGGAATGAAAAAGTACAAAATATTCCAAAACCTTTAACACCCAATTTTCCATTTTCTGTCCTTTGCTCCACAGGATACTGAAGGTAAAACTAAGCCGGTTTGGTATTATTCCTGAGCTTTGCTATTATTCCTGTTGGAATATTTTTGGAATATATCTCATATTTATATGTTCCAGGTGTGAAAGCTTAACAGGTGTAGCAGCAGGGGGTGGGACTTAACAAAGGGTCAGTTACTTGCAGTAAAGCCCTCAAAGGCCCACTCATCCATCCACAGTGAAGAGAGAGATACAGCTGAGCGTCCACACCTTTGAACAAACCGGAATCAAACTAATGCACTCATAAGTGTTTATCTAAAGCCCACACACGGTCCGATTATATTTAAATATCAGGGATTTTTGTAAATAATATAACGCTGCCTTAAAAACATTCAAAAAATGCAGCGACGTCCAATAATTTGTATAAAATTGACGAATCAAAAGGTCTGTTTTGCGTTTACATACATATAGAACTCGGCATTAATCTGCTAGTCACGAGCTGCACAGAGAAAACCACAAAGTATCTTCTAATTAAATGGACGACTCGGATATTTTTAGTCTCGTAGGCATGTTGTTATGAATAAATTACATCCATTCAAATCATTCTCTCTTAAACCCATAAAAGCGTCGCTTTGAGTGGTCGAGAAGACGAGACACGTTCTCTGTGAATGCGGTTCGCTGAGAGCTTTCGCTGCTACGGAGGTCTGATCAGGTCAACACAATCAACACAATCACAATCTGCAACTCCATCATCAACTGCCATTTATTAGTATCAAACCACTGCTACAAAATTACATCAAACATGATGAAAAGGGACTTGCATACGTGCTATACACAATGTAAGCTTTAAAGTAACATGAGTTTCTTATTTCTGGACAAATATCAATATATATTTATATATATATTATATATAGATATATCAATGCCACTTAAAGCCATATATATATCATTCCAGTGATCTAGACCCTATAAATGTACAACTATAGCCCTGGTGGCTAAAGGACCTTCATACACATTTACGTAAACATTTCCATTGGAGATTTCTCGTCAAATGATTTTTCAGCATGAAGATTTAAATAATAATAAAACAAAATTAAAATACATACAGAAAACTTACAATATCCTCCATTTTTTTTATAACGAGAAGAAATCAAATCAAAACAATGGCATAAGTAAACATTTTCAATTTACAGAGACAAACAGAATAAATGCTGCACCCCTTACCATTTAAACCGATACAACACTGGAGACACATGATGCACCGGTGCTACAAGGGACTGATTTGCTGTGTCATTCAGTGTATAAAACTACGTGTAATCTGCCTTTTGAAGCGTGAAAACAAATAAAATGGGATTACATTTACTGTCAGTCAAATAATGACATTTTCTCTATAGCAATCCTTTCAACTCTTCTTGAAAAATGACAATTGCCCGGGAGCTTCATAAGAAAACACTTTGCGGTGTGTGATTCAGTCATAGGCGTCGTGGAGAGACCTGGTTCAGATAGCTTGCTTTAAAACCCAGGCATTATCTCAGGCTCTGCATCGTTGGCTGGCAACTTATTTTCCAGTTCACTGGAAATAATGAGGGACAGGTTGACAAATACTTGATGCAACCTCTATTTAAAATAGCATGTCCCTCCACTACACTGGCACCCGCCACATTTTCAGAGGGATTTTAAAGGAGTCCCATCAGTCAGAAATGACTCAGTTTGAGCAGATATTGAAATGTTTGAGAGAAACGAAACAGGCCTATTTTGACAAAAAGATGACTATTGTTCCCTTTTCCCTTTAGAGTAGACTCAAACTTACTCAGAGGCTGGTTATAGAGAAAGATATTCAAGCTTTTCTTTTTTCCCCCCTTTCTTTCTGCCTGGTTTTGACAGGAGGGATAGCATTTGCCTGCTGTGCAACAAACATATCTACCAAACTGAATGCATTCAGGAAACAGAGGTTTTTTTGATACTGACAACTCAGTATGCTGCTCAGGGAAATGGGATGGAGACTGCAGGAGCCAAGCAGCAGCCCCAGCGTGTAGTATGACACAATCTCCCAGTTAAGACTGACAAAGGCACAGGAAGGGTTTCATTAACCGCAAGGTCAGGAGGAACCCCTGTCTCTCACAAGTCCTCCAGTCTCTCCTCTCTGTTCGCGCTGTCCACAGATGTCTTTGCGAAGAGCCTAAAAAACCACTTTGACACCATCCTAATCACTTCCACACTCCACAACATCCACCTGTATGTGTATATATATATATATATATATATATATATATATATATATATATGGATAGACGGATAGACGGATCAATTTGCAGGACTGCAAATGCATAACATGCACTGATAGGTTGAGGAGCTGTATCAACGCAAACTAACTCATTGTCAGGTTTTTCCCCACATTTGTCATTTAAGACCATACTTGCCACTTACAATCTATTGCCTCTCCTCCCTGCTCTTACCAGTGACATGTACAGTGTATGCACTCGGCAGTAGGGCTCTGTCTCAGAGTGTCACAGCAGTCTGAGTTTGTCACGATGTTTCCCAAGTCTCACATCCACAGTTGCACATGATCCACAAAATCCTCCTCGCTGTTTTTAGAGCATCAGGAAAGTTACAATAGAGTCAGGCACAGTATGTCAAAAAAGGAGGGAAGATTAAAAAATGTGCCTTTTTAAATAACACCTTTAACTAGCTGTAAAAAATAATCTGTGCGCACAGTTTGACCCCATGATATCCAGACCCTGGAAGGAAAACACACGACTACACCAAACTATTCACTAATCAGAATTATTGTGATTATCATGACATTTCAAACCATGTTGGACTCATTTTTTTTGTCTTATTTTTTGTATTGTACATAACATGGGTGAGTACTTTCAAGGGGTTCAAATAGAGAGGATCTCAATTATAAGTGTGAGTGGTCGTTGTTTGCGTCTTTGTTAAAGTGGAATGATTGGCTGGTGTTATAAAACAGCCAGTATAAAGAAATATGACATCTGTCATGGCAGTAACGCTCTAAATAAGGGCTGGGTTATAGTGTTCATCTGAATAATAGGATACTTTGAAGGCACATTCAGTACAGTACTTGTCCTCCCTTCGAGACTCACTTTCAACAGCTGTTGTCTCACAATGCAACAAACTCGAGCTCATAATAAGTGCATTCACAGAGAGCAGTGCGATTCTGGTACATCGCGGTGAGAGGAAGAGGATGCTCTCAAATGGGGAAATTTAAAAATTCAGGATAGGGATTGCGGGGCCATAATAATACGCGCTAGCATGAATATTTAAAATCCTCTTATCTTAAATTTAAAAGTGGAGAGATTTTTTTGCCTCCGCTGTCAGCTGGGAGCGTGAGGTGAGGCAGTGATCTCTGCAGGTGGGTGGCATGGCCTCTTTTCAGCTTGTACATCAGCACGACTTTTCCATCTGAACTTTTAAGAGGTAGGTCACACCGTGGATGTTTTAGTCAAGACTGTATTCGGGTCATATGATACTAGAAAGCCCCGTGCTATTTCCAAAAAGGTATAAAGTAGCACAGGTGCATATCGAATGGAATGAGCGGTAACTAATGTCCGCTGATGTCTCCAGATCACCTATACTGAGCGATGCATGCCAGTCAGTGATGATGATGATGCAGCGCAAAAGGTGGTTAATCCTGCGTGCTGTGGAGTCTGGCCATCTGTGCTCAGGAGGCTTTGTACAGTGACTGAGGCAGGAAGGGAGGGGATCAAATATGCATGACGCTGCACATTTGCAATGATTGATACAATGATTGTTCATTTGAGCTGCACCATAAAAAAAACCTTGCTCAACCACAACCTGTTTAAGCCAGGGCGGATCCAGCAGGTCTCTTTTACAAGGGAAGAACACTAAATCATAAGATGTACATACAAAATAATACTAAACTAACTTGAATTAACAGACAGATAATGAAAGCTAGAGATGAGGTGCATACAAATCTAAACATTAGCACTGGCTAATGTAACGTTAGCTGACATTAGCTACAGTTTCACAGAGTGACAGAATAAACAGCTACTCTGTTTTGACTTATCAAGACAGATTTAAGTGATTTAAAAATGTGTGTTTTTTAAAGCAGTTTGGGGAAGATTGACTGTTTTAGTGTCACTTGCTTGCTATCTAGCTACAGAGAAGTGAGCTTTAACGGACACGTGATTGCTAACCACCTGGCGTTAGCTTGCTTGCTATTTTGGATGTGTTATAATCACGGTAACATTGTAGGCTCAAGTGAATGAGGACCACTGGTTGTGAGGAAAAAAATGACTATTTCCCAGTTGGTTGGCGAGTGGTTGCTGGAGGTTGATGGCAGTTGCTGGGAAACTGTCTGCTAAAGCCAAAGTCACACAGACCGGTTGCTGCTGTAGCTTTTTCTTTTCAGTTTATGTCGCACTTTTTCAAGTTTTACTGCTGCTCAGCTAGTCAGCTGTGGTTGGTAGTTCAGGAGATTTTTTGGTGCAGCACCACCTTTCCACCAATTTTACCTAGCGACAGCCAGCAACTTCCAAGAATCACTTGCCAACCAGTTGGGGAACAGGGATTATTTCTTTGGGACTGGTGGTTGTATCATAGCAACGTGTGCAAGACATCACATGAGAAACTGCTATTGAGCTGGATTATGTGCACTTATAACACATTATACTCTGGTTTATCAGTCTTCACTCATTTGAGAGCACATATTTGGGTTCACCAACTGTTTGAAGTCCTATCTTAGCTAGAATGGGCAACATCATAAAAGCTAGTTCTTATGTTGAAGAACTACATACAATGTGAACACAATTAACTGGTACTTAAATAACACCTTTCTGCTTGGTTGTGCACTGAAAGAGCTTTCTACTACAATCTCATTCATCCAGCCACACATACACATTCATACAGTGCTTTTCTATGTGCCCCTGTGCTTTTTAACATTCACAACCACAGTCACACTCTGACAGATGCATTGGGGGCAACTTGAAGTTCAGTATCTTGCCCAAGGATACTTTGGCACATGGACTGGAGGAGTCAGGGATCCAACCACTGACCTTCTGATTGATAGGT
>VUQG01018539.1:0-13990 GCA_015106755.1 Etia nguti
GGTGGCGCCAGTGTCCAGCAGCCTCGCCTCTGTCAGTGCGCCCCAGGGCAGCTGTGGCTACAATGTAGCTTGCCGTCACCAGTGGGTGAATGACTGAATGTAGTGTAAAGTGCTTTGGGGTCCTTAGGGACTAAGTAAAGCGCTATACAAATATATTATTATTCTATAACCAGATAAGTGCCAGCCTTCCAGTGAAGTCTGTATTTAAGTTGAACCAGTCAGACTTACCACAGGCTGAAACACTATAGCCAAAATAACGGACACGGGTCTTTAAATAATAAATAATGTCACCGAATCACAATACTCAGAGATGTAGTAAAGTAGCAGAAATATGAATTGTGATTTTTTAAATTTTATTTCTGTGGGTCTTACATTTTGCTATTGAAGCTCACACAGTTCAGAAGGCACAACTTTTTATTTTTAAAAGGCAGCCTGGCTCTATTTCCGGTTTTCATTGTATGTTTTTGACTGTGATTGTACGAGCTGGATGATGGGACGAGCTGATGTTTGACAAGATACCAAGACAGGCAAAGTTTTCACATCATTTACGCAGAAACATCTCGGAGTTTGAAGAACAAACTCACACGTTTAATTCAACTGAGTTCAGTTTTATTTATATACTGCTAAATTACAACGACTGTCGCCTCAAATTGCCTTATATTGTAATGTAAAGACCCTACAACGATCAAGAGAAAGCATTCAAGAACTCAAGTACCCAGGTTTTATGTTGTGAAATACTTTTTCAATCCTTCTCGGTACAACATTTTAATCTCCTCTCATTTCTATGAATAATAGTGCGATACTGCAGATTTTGGTGTTAATCTGATACCAAGTAAACACAGGGCCTGTATTGCTGATACTAATATCGATACTTTTAACCCATAAAGGAAGCTTATGTAGAGGGGAGAGCAGTGTGTCATGATTTATTAGATGAATCATCATTAATTTGACAAAATCAAACACATTTTAATGACCACTACATCACTGGGTCCATAATAATTAGTTAATACAACAAAACACTCCTTTCAGACTTTGATGTATTTTGTGTTTTTTGGAGACGTGTAATGTAAATATGCATCTCTCTAAACCCTCTGTTGTTTAAATGTGCTATAGGCTACAAATAACTTTCTTGTTTTTCTTTTATGACCAGTGTACGTTTGCATTATCACAAGTAGGGGAATGAAAATATAGACCCTCTAAAACTGTAATCTTTCATAATAGAACTTCGACAACTGAAAATGACACCGACGCAGGCGTTCCATTACATTTGAACATTTGTAGTTCATACAGTATGTTAAGGCATGAATGCACCACTCAGTTTTTCCTGTTTTAGAATAACCGGAGTCAAATTAAATCTAAAACATCTTAAAATAGGATCAGTTGTTTATTCCAACTTAAATGTGCGGAACCAGAGGGCCTGCAGAGCAAAAGTTAATGTGCAGCTGTCCAGGTACAGGATGTCTGAACTGTGTGTAGCTGAGAAATACACAGAAAATGTGATAATTACATTTAAATATGAAACAAATGATTGTTTGACTGTGTCATTGCTTGCAGGGTGAAAGGGGTTTCCCAGGTTTGACGGGACAGCCAGGCGTCCCAGGATTCCCTGGACCAGAAGGACCAATTGGGCCCAGAGGAGAGAAGGTGGGTTTGAAGGGCAAGGAGAAGAGAAAAGGAACTGATTTGAATCGAAACTCTCTGAATATATCAATTTCTGAGACGTGGGTTATTTTCTGACTTTGGATGGTGGCAGTGCATGTACAATTAAAAACAATGAGTCACTGTTACTTTATTCAGATCTGTGCCTGTTCTGCTTGAGTGAATGAGTAAATAAGTAAAACAGATTTTTTTTTTTTTAAATGATGTTTCAGTTAGACTCCTGGTGATTTTTCTTTGACTCTTGCAAAGACCTCTTTGGGGAAAAACCCCAACATAAGGCTCTGGGGAACTTTTTGTTTTTTTACAAACTACTATCGGTCAACAAACTGACTAAATAATTAAGGACAATAATGTAAATAATTATAAAATATTTAGGTAGTTATGTCATTATATGTATAGATGATGTTTTCCTGCATTAAGCATGTTTCCTGCATTCAAAAGGTTTTCTGCAATCCACCCAAAAAAGGGTTCGGCCATCCCCCTGAAAAAATCACTCCGAATAAACAAAAAGAAATATAAAAAATTAAATGAGGTTTCATTTGCATAAGTATAAAATACATTTTTGTTTGTCAAAGGATCAAACAACTGGAAATTCCACAGACTTCGGCATCTTTGCGCTGTTGAAAGTGATAGAATGCTTTTATAACACGCATAAGTGCTAAAAAAAATGGCTTGCCACTGCCAGGTGGTTGCTAGGTAACATGATAATGTAACATGATAATGTTATAATATATTTGTGTATAGAATAGAATAGAATAGAATAGAACAATCCTTTAATTGTCCCACAAGGGGAAATTTGGGTGTAACAGCAGCAAGAAAGACACATATACAAACAAACAGTACACAGGACACAGAACAGAAACATACACAATTTTTTACATATTTACATCAAGGACAATGGTTACCAAAAACAGAGTACTGTACAGTTATTAAATTAAATAAACTGTGTATAATTCAGCTTGTATGAATAATATGAATGAGATGTTATTGTTGTTAATTTGAAATAATACAAAGCATTCATGAGGTGTTGCAGGTCCATAAACACTACAAATGGGTAGTTAGGTGGTTGTTAGGTGGTTGCTAGGCAGGATAATATCAGACATAGATAAGAACCTTCAGGCGCCGACGCTGCTCACACGGTTCACGGTAATCCCGTGAAGGCTCGATTTGAGTCGAGTGCTTTTACTTGTGGTGCTTAACACAGAGCCTGATCAATGTTGAATCTATTTTAGCGTAAAATCTGGTACTGATGGTTAACTTTTTAAGAACACTTGCTTTTATACTTTATGCTTTTAGTTTTTAACAATAGTCCTGTTTGAATGTTTACTTAAGTAAAGGACATGAATAAGTTTTCCATTACTTCTACAGTAATAAGACTATAGACTGATTACTTGACAGCTACTGACCTTTGATGCTGCTCACAGTGTGGAGTCAAAGATGATTAGGATCATCATTAATGTTTTCTTGTTGGTTCGTTTGTTTGTTTGTTCGTTCTTTCTCTCAGGGAAGTGATGGACCTCAAGGACCAGCTGGTCCAAAAGGAATTAGAGTAAGTAATTCCCGCTTTTTTCCTAAAGACTTCACAGGGATTTGGAGTGATTGCCACACTGAGAAACATAAGATATGGCTCCATAATTGTTATTGATTCTTTTTCATTTGAAGTTTATGAATGTTTACATAGTTACATTTTTTTAAAAGTAGGTGACTTTCACCTGGTTTTTGCTTCCCTGTTAAATAAACAGGATGACTTTTGAATGCTTTCTCTATTCAGCACTGAATAATTTGGGGTTGTAATGTTCTACTCTGGCCAGCAGGTGTCCCCATTTTACCTTATTTATAACAGTCAGCTAGGTCCTAAAAAAAACCCTCAACACTGGATTCTTTTTTTTTTCCACATTTCAACTTTTAAATGACAGATTTTTTTTTTTCTCTCTGTCAGGGACCTTCAGGAACACCAGGATTTCCAGGAACACCAGGACTTCCAGTGAGATATTTAAAGAGCTAAAATAATTCTAGCTAGCTCAAAATCATGCAGCATTTATGGTTAAACTTCCTGTTTCAATTCCTGTTTATCAGGGTCTACCTGGGCAGGATGGTCCTCCAGGTCCAAGAGGAGTGCCGGGTTGCAATGGGACAAAGGTATCTAATAAAAATGTCTTTAATCAAGAAAGCAAGTTATAGAAGAGAAATTAACTAAAGCCAAAAATGAATGTTCACACGCAGCATATCTATGTCTTTCTATTTTTTTTTCCTTTTCCTTTTTTAGGGTGAGAGGGGTTTCCCAGGAAGTTCAGGAATCCCTGGGCAGCAAGGATTTCCAGTAAGTCACTACAGGAGGAAGTTTACATCACAGTGATCAGCTCCCTGTCTGGTTTTGTTTTGTTTTGTTTTTTCAAACTTTTCTATTTTTCTCATTTACAGGGTCCACCTGGTCTGCCAGGACAAAAGGTAAAAATCAGCACGCACACATTTTGTAACTTTGCTAAACTAAAAAAATGAGACACCTTTGAACAGAACTGTCAAGTTATTAGTCTGAGGTTTTTCAGAGCTCCTCTTCTTTGTTGCTTTTGTTAGGCAATCCTTTTTTTTAAATTGGCCACATTTGTACCCAGAGGTTGTGGTTGAATTATCAAAAAGTACTACTTTCTGTATTTTCCTAAAGATGCTTCTTTGACTTCACTAGAAACTGTCTTAAGGATGATACATAAAGACTCTCGTAAAGGTGCACTATGAGACTCCAACTGCAATTACAAAAGCTTTATGAAATGGGGCATGTTGTTGACATGCCTTTGTTGTGGTTAGGGTGACCAGGTGTTCCACTTATTGTGGGAATGTTCAAACTTTGAATGGCTAAACTCGAGTACCATGTGAGTGTAACAGTGGCATTAAAACGAACTTTAGCTTCAATTTAATGATTATGAATTATGAGTGTTGATGTTGCATAGTTTGTCTAGCAGAGAACACTCTGCAACTTCCCTGCTGGCAACATATTTTAGGAATGCCACAAACACAACCAGCTGATCCAAGGAGAGTCAGCCAGCGTGTTAACAAGTAATCCATGTTTAAACTCTATCACCATAAAATCTTAACGAGGACCCGTAAATAACTACACATAACAAATGTGAGGAAAGTGTATTTATGTTTCATTTGTCTGAAAGAAAAAAAATGTCGGCCAGTATATCGGATTTTAAATCACCAAATATTGTTTCTTAATGTTCTTAATGTTTAAAAAAAAATGGTAAAAAATGTGAATTGATTTTCAAGGTTTGAATTCAACTTTTAAAAAGTTATTTTATCTACCAGCTAGAAACAAAAAAAGATGGTCTACTGTCTCTCCTTTAGGTTTCTATAAAATGAATTTCTATCATTTTTCTAACTTTTTCTTTCTTTTTTTTTTATTGATGTCAAGTAGAGTTTTTTCTGTATTTGTCCACTAGATGGTGTTCTTTGACATTGTTTGATATGCTGAAGCAACCTTTCCTTTTTTTTCCCTCAGCTTCTTTTCCTTTTTGAAGACAAATGCATATCTGAGTGTCTCTTTTTTCTTTTCTTATCAGGGAGACCCAGGTGATATTATCTCCACCAATCGTTTCGGAGAGAAAGGAGCAGTGGGTTTACCCGGTTTGCCAGGAGGTCCTGTGAGTGAAATATTCTCCTTTTAGAAACACTGTGCTGCCAAAGCTTATTTACACCTTTAATTAAATTCTCATGCAGATTCAAGCATTTTTTAATACGTAAGTCAGAATGAAGTGTTTATAAAAAAAAATAAAAAAAAATGAATGAACTTGAGACTTAGATGTCAAACCGGTCTGTTTAATAATGTGACAAATTAAAATCTGTTTAATTTTGATCATTTATATGCTAAAATATGACAAATACTGATATTATAAACATAAAGCCATCATATATCTAGGTGTCTGCTTTATTTATAAAGTTTTACATTATTTATTTGTGGTTATGGAAACTTTTTTAGAGCTAGGACTGTAAGTCATATATAGGGACTGTAATTTCTCACACACTCACAGAAATGCTCACAGACTCAAACAGAATGAAAGTAAATATAAAGAAGCAAAAAGGATAAAAATATTTGGGTCTTTTTAAACTGTATGTTTTACCAATTCTCTGTACATCTTTTTCCTTCGTGCTTTTATGTCACAGGGCCGACCTGGACCTCCAGGTATACAAGGTCCAGTAGGTCCCCCAGGACCCAGAGGCCTTGAGGTAAAGTGAAGCTGCTGCAGCGTAAACCTTTTTCATGAAAGTTGCACAAATAGCATCAGATTGAAGGCCAACTGTTTCTGGGTTTGTTTTTCAGGGTCGTCCAGGTCCTCCTGGTCCGCCCGGGCCTAAGGTGAGATCAGACACTTTGTAACTGATCTTTAGTAAATAAAGACAAGATGATAATACATTTTGAACTATTCTTGGTCATGAAATACACTCCACTGAGCCTGAAGTAACAGCCTCCCTCTGCTTTTTCTCAACAGGGGAATATGGGTTTGAAATTCCAAGGACCCAAAGGAGAAAAGGTACCATATCATCACTTTTTTACTACAGTTATGTTCAGCCTCTGTCTCAAGCTCATCGTCTCAGAGCTTTTATTGAATTACTAAACCTGCTACTTTTTCTCTGCCGTGACCATAGGGTGCACCAGGTTTGCAAGGACCTCCTGGTCCTCCAGGACAGGTTGGGGAGCAGACAAAGCCGGCTGAGACTGAAATTCAGAGAGGAGACAAGGTATAACTATTTTAAAGGCACGGAAGTGTTGCCGAGACTAAAATTTTATTTTAAATAAGGAGATTTTACAACGTAGGCTGTTTAAACCAAGTTTAAAACTCATTATTTCTTGCTGACAGGTGGGAATCGCTCGCATTATAAACAGATTTTCCATATATATGAAAAAGGTCATTCATATTTTCCATAATGCATGTGTTCTACATTTTATCTAAATGCCTCATCTTAGCAGTACCTAATCATTGCTCATAAAAATGTATTAAATGTGTGTGAACATATATAAAAACCAGTTTACGTCAGAGTAATAAATCTCACAACCAAGAGTGCAGGACTTTTCCATTTAAACAACTTTCACTGCAGCCACATGATGGCAGCAGAGAGTATCTATGCCTGTCAATCATATTTAGTCATTTGATCAGTAAAGAAATAAAAAACACCAGACAGGCATTGTGTAAAATGTAAATAAAATGCGAAAGAAAACATACCAGATGTTTAAACTGAGACATTTTTTTATTTTATGAAATTATTAGTTCATTTTGAATTTGATAGCAGCAACACATTGCAAAAACTATCGGAAGGGGAAACAAAAGACTGGAAAAGTAAGTGACATTAAAAAGCAACACCTGGAGTAACATTTTGCAACTAATTGGACTCACTGATTGGCAAGAGGTCAGTAACATGATTTGGTACAGAAAGAGCATCTTAGAGAGGCAGAGCCTCTCAGACGTACAGATGGGCAGGTTTATCTGCAAAAACATAAATCTGCATCTACATCTGGTGGGATAATTTCACAATAAAGCTTTGAATATCTCATTATTTATTGTACATAATATTAAAATGATTCAGAGAATCTAGAGAAATCTCTGTGTGCAAATGTCAAGGCTGAAAAATCCATATTGGATGTCCGTGATCTTCAAGCAAGGCAACACTGGATTAAAAGCAGAAATGATTCTGTCGTGGAAATCACTGCATGAGCTCAGAAACACTCAGAAAAATCACTTTCTCTGAACACATTTCAACTTGCCAGCTCCAACTGCAGGTTAAAACTCTATCGTGCAAAGAAGAAGAAAAAAAAGAAACAGAAGCAACCATATGTTAACATCATCCACACGCACTGACACCTTCTTTGAGCCAAAGTTCATTTGAAATGGACTGACCCAAAGCCTCCAGACTAAAGAGGAGAGGGACTAATTGGCTAGTTATGAGTATTTATTTTAAAAGCCAGCATCTTTGACGGTATGACGATGCATTAACATCTGTGGAATTGACAGCATCCACATCTGGAAAGGCCCCATTGATGCTGAAAGGTACATACAGGTTTTAGAGAAACATGCTCCCATCCAGGTGGCATTCAGGAAAGGCCTAGCAGATTTCAGCAAGACAATTCTAACTGCAAATATGGATTTGTGAGATTTGCAAATCATTTACACATCATTCCAACTTGTTTGGAATTATACAGTAGATACTGGGAAATAAATTATAGTAGATATGAAGATGAAAGCCAGAACCATAATTCTAAACAGAATGTATTTTATAAAGTAGCACTGTGTAAAGCTTAGGTAGACAACGCCAAACCAGCAAAATAAATTTGGCTCAAACTCTAAACTCATTCTGCACTGATTTTTGAGTTTCATTGTTCAATGTTTCATTGCTACAATGACAATAAAGATTCTGATTCTGATTTTTTTTTTTCTCTTTATTTTGCAGGGCGACCAAGGGCCTCCTGGCCCTCAAGGTGATCCAGGTTCACCGGGACCTCCTGTAAGTATCTCCGGTACCCTGAACCAAATCTGGCTTCACACATTAAGAATCTCTCCAGAAAAAAGGCAAAACATTTAAGTTGCAAGTTGGAAGAAGTGGCGTATCTAGTCTTCTTGATGGCGACTTTGGTGTTTATATGTCTCTTTATCTCACTGTAGGGTCCCTCTGGTGGGCAGAAAGGAGAGAAGGGAGAACCAGGAGAGCCAGGCAAACGAGTAAGTACAGCTCTGGAAATTCAAGCAAATCCTGTCACTAAACTTAAGTAATCGTCTCAATGTTGCTAAAACATGTCTGTTGCTCAAAGGTAAACTCAATTCTACAGCCCTCAACATGTGTACAAGTGCAAGAGTGTCTGGAACCTCATCTCTGACATTTGGTTTAGGCAAAGAGGAAAGGTGTTGCCCAACTTTCTGAAACAATCTAGCTATTTAACGGGGTTTCTCTCAGCTTTTTTTGTGTGTATACATGCAAGTGAAACTTTCTGCAAAGAGGGAATTCCCAAACATAATTGCAATTATTCCAGTTTGTACATTTAATTCCTTCAAGACTGCTAAGAGACAGCAGAGCCTGAATTCCTGGGTTGAAGCAGTAAGAAGAGACCAAAAGGGATCTATGATGCAGGGTTCATTTGACTGTTACCAGATTGTATGTTCAGTGTGTATTTGTAGAACATTTTCTCCAAGCCTTTTGAAGGCGTACTGAAACCTTATCAATAAGCCCAAAACTCTGGGTAAATCTTCAAACGGCCCTTCATAGACGTAAATGCAGGGTAGTCATGAACGAATATATACATTATTTTCCTATACACACACAGTCATGAAGTCCGGTTTAATGTTTTGAAGTAATGAACAAGACCTAGCAGATGCCTATTAACTCCAGTTGCGTGTGTCGGGATGTCAGCCTGACCACAGGCCTGACTCAATTAGGTGGATGAGTTAAATATTTATATTTAACAGAGCTATGAGTGTGATTTTTATTCTTGTAAAACTGGACATTTTAAGAAGGGAGTCAATCTCAAAATCTTTGAATTCCTTTTGGAGCCAGCCTAGTGGCCACTGGAGGAAGTGCAGTTTTTGCTAATTTTGTAATGGCTTCAATATTCAACTCTTGAGGATGCCCCCTCAAGAAAGCCTGATCACCATGTTTTTTCCCCCTCTTCCAGGGAAAACCAGGCAAAGATGGTGATCCGGGTTCTCCAGGATACCCAGTGAGTTCTCACAACAAACTGCACAATTTATAATCCTTTTCTAAAATGTCTTGCATACATTTCTTAACGTTCTTGTATTGCTTTTTGTCACATTCAGGGGTCCCCTGGAGAGACAGGCCAGCCCGGTCTTCCAGGGAGGGATGGTGAGACAGTAAGTTTCTTCCGAATATTTTAAAAATTTGAATTTGGCGAGTCAAACAGTAATGCCATGAACTGTGTAAATAACACTCTTTCTCATTGAAGGGACAAAAAGGTGACCGTGGATTCCCGGGTCCGCCAGGGCAGGTGAATGAGAATTATACATTTAATTATTTGTGAAATATTTATCTCACACTTGGACTCCTAACACTATTTCATTGTCTTCTTACATAAATACATTATTTTTAATTATTAATTATCATTAATTATTTTTATTTTGTTTCCAAAATATAAAGAAATGAACAATTTTCCCTTGGACATTGGAGGCTTTTTCACTCATTTGCAGTTCATTTTGAATGCAGAAAAGTGCCATCAGACTTTGATCCACAATGCAATACAACCTGGATTCATTTTTAGTGAGCCCAAGCACACTGTCAGTGCAGTAAAAGCATACCTGTCAGAGTCTGCTGCGTACCCAAATGCAGAACTCAGGACACAGGAGTGGAATGGAAAATAGGGCTGGACAATATGAGAAAAATCGAATATGATGCATTCACAGCATGTAGGAGAAAAAAAAACTCACTGTGAATTACGTGCAGACAGCTTAATATTTCCATGGCAACCTATACTCGATGGTTACTATAAAGTAGGGCTGGGTTTCAATTATCGATTTTCTGATTAAAATCAATTTTAGCTTGAATAACGTGATATCGATTCATTAAATCCTGAATCGATTTTTAAATATGAATGTATTTTGCCAGAAACGCCAGAATCTCAGGTTAAAGCTTTCATTTCAACAACCACCAAACAGCTAAAACAGTAAATGAGAGCAGGTAAACGGATTCCACAAAGACGTAAACACAAAGCGCGGACCCAGAATCAGTGAGATGTCGGCTTTCTCACCCAACGGCACGTACACGAACACGCCGTCGGGGCTGAAAGCCGACATCTCACTGATTCTGATGCTGCAGGTTTTGTCACTCTCCAACCAAAATTAACTGGACGAGCAGCAAAAGTCATTAATTCCCTCTGACTTTGGCTATTTTGCTTCCACCATGATAAAATGACACTTCCTGCACAGCTCTTTCTCTCTCTCAGTGTACTTCAAGAACAGTTTCCCATCTCAAATCTCTGTTTTCTGCATTATTTGCTTGCTTATTACGCACCAGTCTACCGTGTACAGCGCTGTCAGCTGCTGTTTTCTTTTGTTTTTTCCAAAAATTACCTGCGACAAGAAAGCCTCATTTTGGCTGTTCAATACCAAAGACATTTAAACTTTTTAAAATTATACCAAATTGCAAAACGCTTAGCTGTGTCTCTAATAAAAACTCTGTAACTTTGCTCTGCTTCACTTTAACAGCACCGAGTAATGTTCATATGGTGATTTGTGGTTTTCTTCAGTTTTTGTTCTACTGCAGAATATTTTTAAGGCAGTTATCTAGCATAAAAAGCCAGGCCAGGAAAATCTGCTTCGTGTTTTTCTTTGTTTTATCCTCAGTTACTTTGACACAAAGGCATCTGCTGTGATGCTTACGCCTTTGATGAAGTCTCACAAGTGTCAGCACTGATAAATGATCAGAATTATAATATTTCTGACTGTCCGAGGCAAAATTTCCCAGATTCAAATTGATTCGAATCAAATTGGGGACTGAATCAAATCGGGACCTTGTGAATCGGAACCAAATCGATTATAGAAATTACTGACGATACCCAGCCCTACTATAAAGCCATTTTAACCATCGTACGTGGAAGAACTCACAGTACATTGAGTATATTTGATGTATTGCCCACCCCTAATGGAAAATGAACCTTTAAGAATGACTATTCAGAATACAAAGTCCACTAGCCACTAGTCCTGCTAACCACGAGAAAACTGTAATTATGAGACTTATTTACATTTTTAAAAACACAGCTTAAAATAAGGAAGCGTTTTGAAAAGTACAAGGAAAGTTTCCATAAGGAGGTAATATTTATCTTAGTCTTACTATGATTTAGGTCAACTAGTCTGTTGTTGTACTTTATATTTATTCTATTGTATTTTTTAAAATATATTTTTTATTTAAAAAAAACATTTAAAGATATTTGCAAAGTTTTGTCTAGTTTAGTGAATGTGAGTCTTGTGAATTTAGTTAATTCTTTTTAACATCCCATCAGGTTATTGGCGGGCCAATAGGGAGTCAGGTGGGGCCTAAAGGTGAACCTGGCTTACCAGGAACACCTGGACTCAAAGGAGACAGAGGAGCACAAGGTGAGCTCAAAACACACAGGCGTATACCAAGCATAGCTATTATTTCCGTTCAGATTAGTTTTAAAGCTAGTTAATATCCAGGTACCAAGTTTAAGTTCAAAAATAGGCATTATAGATGAGATGGTGCAACCTAAATGCACTAATATACGCCCCGATGTAGGCTTAGAGTAAAGCATAATAATACATTTAGGGGAAAGATTTTAATAATTTTAATAATTTAGTGTTACTGAAGAAGAAATAAAGGGGTACAATTATAAATTATTTAAATCAGTTAATGGCTTTTCTTTGCTTTTGGCTGTTGGCTGGAAAAGACAATTTTTTGAGATTTACTTTTTGATTATCTTTGGAAAAAAACAAAAAACCGAATAACACTGAAATGTCGACCTCCTTTCTTCAGGTTTGACAGGACCTCCAGGAGAACCGGGACTCCCAGGAACTGGTAGTGGGGGTTTTCCTGGACCTCAAGGTTTCCCAGGAGAGAGAGGTCAGAAGGGAGAGATGGGCCCTCCAGGAATCTTTCTGCCAGGTCCCCCAGGTCGTGCAGGGTCTCCTGGACCCCCTGGTCCACCAGGGTTCCGTGGACCTCCAGGCACTTCCTCAGGTCAAGACTGCCTACCAGGACCTCCTGGGGTTCCTGGTGCACAAGGAGAAAGAGGTTTCCCTGGAGAGATAGGACAGAAAGGTGGGGAAATGTCTGAGATAGAATCAAAATAAATAACTACTGTCAGATTGCTGAAATATCACCAAATCTCCCCAAAAAGTGCATATTAATTGTAAGACGGTCTCCGCTTTTTCTGCAGCCTTTTGCAGAAAAAAGTGACATTAATGATCTGATTGTGTTTTTAGGTGATAAAGGTGACACCTGTGTGAACTGCATAGGAAGCGTCCTTCCCATCCCTGGTCCTCAAGGACCTCCAGGACCGCCTGGATTTCCTGGTAAGACCCCCCCTCCCCAAAAAAAGAAAGTTTTTTTTACATCAGGTGATATTAACAAGCTTTCCTGAATCCACAGTAGCAAATTAAAAATGCTTGGTGGTCCTTCAGTAGTGACATTAAATTGGACAATAAAGACTTTAAAATTTAGTACACCTCAGGACCGACGTATTTATGGTCCTTTTTTTTTTCTTCATCAGGACCTCCTGGCATCCAAGGTTTCAAGGGAGACAGAGGTTTTCAAGGAACACCTGGCTCTGTCGGCCCCAGTGTGAGTATTCTTACTTTTCCTTTCCAAAAGTGTTAATTATCATCGTGGAACGGATACAGTTTGGCACAGATTTAATTAATGTGTTGCTTATGATTTTTTTGCATCAGAAAAATAAGATTTCTTAATGAAAGCCATAAGTTTCTTTGGTATACTTTGATTTAATTTCTCTGTTTGACTTCTCATAACAAAAAAGCCTGGGCTGTATTTTCTTATTTACTCTTCCTTTACTCTTGATTCTGTTCATCTGGATGTAGCGTTTTCAGTTTCTCCCACTGAAAATGCTACGTCCAGTTGAACAGAATCAATTTTGGGGGATTTCCTTACCTGGATGATTGAGCATGCATCAAGACATCTGGCTTCTTTTTTTTCCAGGGTCCTCCTGGTCCTCAAGGTCCTGCCGGCCTCACTGGAGAGAAGGGAGATCCAGGTGATCCCATCAGAGTTAATGGTTTGAGGGGAGAGAAGGGTGACACTGGCTTCCCTGGACCACCTGGTCTGCCTGGTCTGGACGGTCCGCCTGGTCGTGACGGAGCCCCTGGGCCTCCTGGGCCTAAAGGAGCTCCTGTAAGTGACTTCCACTCAGTCTGTTTGTCATTTATCTGAATTAATCCAAACCCCCCTAACCGCAACTAATGTATTTGCAACTGTGACAGGGCTCATTGTTGATGAAAGGAGAACGAGGCCTCCCCGGTGAGCCAGGCTTCCCTGGTAATCCAGGAGACAGGGGTCCCCCAGGTCTTCCTGGATTTGGAAATCCAGGACCTCGTGGGGAGAAAGGTGTCCAGGGTGTCTCGGGAAGACCGGGACCTGTTGGTGCACCTGGTAAAAAATCATTTTAGATTTATCCTGATATATATATATTCAATGAGAGCCATTGTGATGAAATACAAGTTAGTCATTCATAATACAATAAACCAAATTACCTGATGTGTTGTACAGTAACTGTAGTATATCCAGGGAGCCATTATTATAGACCCTCAAAATTCACGTAAATCAATTTTGAGTCGAAACTGTGTTCTTGGTACATTTGTGGGACATTTCC
>VUQG01018539.1:14010-30896 GCA_015106755.1 Etia nguti
CCCCCCCCCCCCCCCCCCCCAAGTACATTTTATTTTAAAAGTACATCAACTCACAGTCCAGATCCATCTATGCGAGGTTGTTTGTAACTTCATGATGTAGTACTTGCTGGACAAATCATTGTTAGCGAGAGCAGTGGTAACACGTTTCTTGCAGTTGGTCAACGGGTTTGCACACATCTCAGATCCACCCCCTTTACAGAAACACCTTAAAAATCCTTTAGCGCTCTTGGCTGCCGCTTGGTAACTTGAAGCTTCAGCTCTCTTCACAGACTTTCTATAGGACTTGAGTTTTAGAGACTAGCTAGGTCACTTAATGACCTTAATGTTCTGGGTCACTGTCATGCTGGAAGACCCATCCATGACTAATCTTTAGTGTACTGGCAGAGGGAAAGAGATTCTCATACAAGATTTTATGGTTCATGGCCCAGTCCATTGGCCTCTCAGTGCAGTGAAGTCATTCTGTGCCCTTAGCAGAAAAACAGCTCTAGCACAGTCAAACATGGTGGGTCAAGTTGATGCCAAATATTTTGATTTTGGTTTCATCTGACCACAGCACTTTCTTCCAAGCCTTCTCTGACTCATTTAGATGTTCACTGGCCTAAGACAGGCCTGTACATCTGTCTTCTTGAGCAGGGAGACCTTGTGGGCACTGCAGAATTTCAACCCATTACAGCATAGTGTGTTACCAATGGTGTTTTTGGTGACTGTGGTCCCAACTGCCTTCAGATCATTAACAAGCTCCTCCTGTCCTGTAATCAATCACTGTTCTTACAATCATCCTTACCCCTTGTGTGGAGCTCCAGACTGAGGTTGATTTCTTTCATTTCCAAATAATCACCAACAATTAATATAACATTTAAACTTTAGCACATTCGTCCTTTGATGGTCGTTTGGTCTTGCCCATGGTGATGGAAAGGTTGGAAAGGAAAATTTTGATTCTGTGGACAGGTGTGCTTTATACACATAATAAGCTCAGATCAGATGTATCTTATTGATTGACTGTAAGCTGTGTGCCACATGGGCACACACCCAACCATAGGAGCCAGAATTCTGTCTGAGTTGTAGGAGGATCAAATATTTATTTCCCCCACTGTACCTTACCTTCTTAGACCAGTTCTGTGTCTCAAAACACAACAAAGCATATTATATGTTGATCTAATTTATATTTTCAAATTCTTTATCTCTGAGGTTCTATCTATAAATTTTTAAAATTCAGTATATCATCAAGCTATAGCCTGAGTTGGAGTGTAACTGCTTCTTTTTGCTGACAAGTTCATTGCATCAAAACTCAAGTTTTTTTTCCACATCTTGCACAAAATCCCCTACAGAGGTCTTGATACTGAACTTTTAAAATGATTTTACTTAAGTTAACATAAGGGAAGCATAGCGAAATAGAATGGATATGTATTTTTCCCACAGGCTATTTGACGTCCATTTCATGTCAAATTTTCCTGCTAACTGCTCACTGAAAGCATCCAACCTTGTATCTGTGCATTTTGTCATCATGAAGGAACTAAGGGTGAACCTGGTCAGACGACGACAGAGAAAGGGGGCAAAGGAGAAAGAGGTCGGGGTGGCGAGCCTGGGCAGCCTGGTTCACCAGGTACACGAGTCACTATTTTGATGTAAAATAATATATTTTCCAATTACTGTATCTAAAGTAAAATTCTTGCAGCCTAATTGCCTAATTTCTTTTCCCTTTGTCAGGTTTGCCAGGTCAGCCCGGACAGCCTGGTTTTCCCGGTTTAACGGGAGCGAAGGGTGAACCCGGAATCCCAGGCATTGGACTGCCAGGACCTCCAGGACCAAAAGGCAAAGATAGAGAACTGTTTATTGCTATCTGTCTTCCTTTGTTCTTTCTACCTCTGCTATTTTCTCTTCCTTTGTCCACTCGTATTTGCATTCCCTTCTCTTTAACAACTTCTTCTGAGTATGTCCTTACATTCCCCACTCTCTGCTTTTTGTATCATTGTTACCTTCTTCATCTTACACTCACTTCTTTCCTCATCCAGGATTCCCAGGTGTAGCCGGGCAGCCAGGAGCCCCTGGAGGACCAGGAAGACCAGGGATAGATGGGCGCCCCGGTGAACCTGGATTTCCTGGACCAAAGGTGTGTGTGATATTTAATCGATAATTGTGAATACAAATAACAATTTTACTAACATTATTAAACTGTAAAAGGTTAAATTAGCAAGGCTAAAATAATCCTTACAATTTGAAAATGACAGCTTTTTTATATTAAGCAGTTTTCTCCAGGCAACACGTGTCCCCATGAACCTTTAGAACCTGAAAGAAAATGAGTTTATTTAATTTAACACATTTTTGTGATGACTATAGCTCATAGTTTATGTTATGCATTAATAGCTTTCATTAAATGCCTCTCGTTGTGTCCTAAACTGTACTGTTCGTCCTTCCCTGTTTGCCTGACACTGTTTTTGCTTATATATGTGACAGGGTGAGCCTGGTTTTGGACTTCCTGGTCCTTCTGGTTTACCAGGAGCACCAGGACCTAAAGGTTCCACTGGACCTAAGGGAGATCCCGGTTTCCCCGGTAACCCTGGTTTATCAGGACGGCCTGGAGATGATGGAGCTCCAGGATTCAAAGGTACTCTTTAGATTGTGTGATTATTTTAAAACTAAATGATGCCAAGCCAGAACTTTGAGCCGACACGTTATCCTCTGTCTGTGCAGGTGAGCCTGGTACACCTGGTACACCTGGACCTCGTGGCCCCCCTGGACCCTCCTCTTTTGGCGGAACAGGCCCACGGGGTCTCCCGGGACCTACGGGCCCAATGGGACCACCAGGTATGTCACACAAGGTTTGACTATGATGACAAAACTCAGCATTACAGAATATCCATACTACCGTCTAATGATGTCTCGTTCGAGGGGGCAGCAGTTTAAGCTGTTAGACATAATCTGGTCTATGTGGTTCTGTCTCTGGGCTGTCCTGCTAGCAGGATACACCCGAGACACGTCATCCAGGTGGTTTTCAGTAGTTATCCTAGGCAGATAAAAAGAGCAGGAACATTGCTCAACCCTATTTCTATAATTTGAGTGCTTCTCTTTCAGGCTCAACTCTGTAAACCAGACATCACATTGGTCTATCTCTCTGTCTTTAGCTCAGAGTTTCGTCCACTCTTGAACATAACCCAGAATTCTTGAACCCCATTACTTGGAGCAGTAATTCACTGCCAGCCAGAAGTAGGGAATCTACTCTACAGCTAAGGTTCTACATGGCCTCAGACTTGAAAGCAATAATTCTCATCCTAGCCACTATAATTTGGCTACAAATCACTCTGGTGCAAGATGGAATTCACTGATCGGTGGTGTTTCTGAAGCCACAGAATCGGAAACGCTCTGCTCCTTGGATGTGCCTAGAGGACTGTAAGTCTGACTTACAATATGACCCAAACCCTGACTATTAGAACACAGGGACTGAATAGCTTGTAACATTGGGGCCCAATACTTTATTCTTCCAAAATGCTTCCCACAGGATAGGGTTAGGGGTGTGGTCATATACCCAAACGCACACATAGAGCAAACTCTATGTATGTAAACCCTGGAGATGAACCACTCCTTCCTACTTTGCCAATCCAGAAGCACTGTTTCCAATCTTGCAGAAGTGGGAACAAGGACAGCCCCTCAAAATCTTGACCGCCCAGGGGAGTGGGGAGTAAAAATGTTTGTCTTGAAATATTGTTAACCTGACACTTCAAATGTTCTTCCTAAACGAAAAGAGGACAATCATAATAATCATCTTTACAGGGCTGCCAGGATCAGATGGCCCAAAAGGAGACCCTGGCCCTCCAGGTCTAGACATCCCAGGCCCACCAGGAGACACAGGAGCTCCAGGTTTTCAAGGTTCTCCAGGTCCTATTGGACCCCCAGGACCACCTGGAGGACCTGGTCGCGATGGTTTGCCTGGCTTGCCAGGTAAGCTGCCACTCTTCTATCATCGAAATATGGCTGTAAATTAATGCATCTACATATTCAAGACGCTAGTTAGGAGTAAGGTGCCAATTACAAATAGTTGACTAAATGATAATAGACATTTTTTTTGTTATTTGTATGTAATTAAATATTTACTTTTTTGGTTTATTGATTATTCTAACTTTCTCTCCTCTGTAATGCCTGCCTGGCTGCAGGTCAGAAAGGAGACATGGGTCCCATTGGAACTCCAGGACCTTCTGGAGGACCAGGAACCCCAGGAGGACCCGGTGGTCCTGGATTTAAAGGTACTGACACACTCTATACTTACCTCAAAAATCATGTATGACAACACTAATTGTTATAAATTGACATATGCAGCACGCATTTCTTTTTATTTTGCTTCCAAGAAGCCTGACCTTCCAAAGGTTTTATTTTCTCTACTCATTTTCAGTTCGGTCCGTGTACTTGCCAATTTTTGGAGGTCTTTTTTTTGCAAAGAAATTAATTTCAATTATATTTTAGAGAATTTATTATTAGCATCCTGAAGCATCCCAGAAATTCACGTTTTCCCATTTTTTTAGGTCAAATCTGTGAAAAATACCAAAGATAACAGTTTTACAGGCATAAAATTGTAGTTTTAGCAGAAAACGTGGCATATCTGGCATGCAGCATGTCCTTATAAAAATGAAGGAACGTGAATAAGTGGAGGACAAAAGAAGAAGTGTCAGGCCTAAAAAGCTATCTACAACAGATGAACAGTATCCGAAAGTCATGTTCTTAAGAAATACAAAAAAAATCCACCAAAGACCTGACATACAACTCTGGAAATACAGCTCGCCCTTCAGTTGAGCCATCTACTGTTCACTGGACCCTAGTTAGAAATGATCCCAGTGGAATGGGGCTGTCAAGAAGCCATTCTTAAGGAATGGAAACAGGGAGAAAAGACGGAGGTATGCCGAATTACACAAGAACTGGACAGAAAACCAGTGGCAGATGGAGTGATGGAGTGATGGAGCCACATTTTAATTATTTGGTTCAAATAGTTGTATCATCAGTGCAGCATCATCAAAATATATCCAAAATGATCATTTTTCATACAGCAAAAAATCTATTTAAGAACCTTGGATCTGGTAGCATAAGCTATGAGAAATAATATAAAGAACATGAAGTAATTTATCATTTTCATTTTCAAGTAAATTGTGACCTCTGTTGTTGATATATTTGGATTAAAAATATGCAGCTGCTCATGAAAGGACCTGCCTGATGCGTCTCCACAGGTGAACCAGGATTTCCAGGTAGAGATGGTGCACCAGGTGCTCCTGGTGCTAAAGGAGAGAGGGGAGACATGGGGCTCCAGGGACCGCCAGGACCCAGTGTTCCATCACAGCTCTTAAAGGGACAAAAAGGAGAACCTGGACCTTCAGGTAGAGATGAAAACATTTTCACTGCCCTCAAAGAGTCGAAGGTTTGAATTAAATCGTACATGTTGGTTTCCTACAGGTGGAACAGGTTTTCCAGGTCCAAAAGGTGCTTCTGGTCTCCCTGGTGACCCTGGGCTTCCAGGAACAGACGGCAGTCCTGGCCGCCCTGGACCTCCAGGTATGAATTCAGCCCTAATGCATACATACTAGTTACATACATAGATACACACAGAAACAGATTTTTAACACGCCATTTAATTTTTTTGCAGGTCCTAAAGGAGATCTTGGTCGCCCAGGAGGTCCAGGTGTTCCTGGGTCTCCAGGACCTAAAGGTCAAATGGGAGACATGGGAATCCCAGGTGCTTTTTATCAAAACTTTGGTCCTTATTGCTGTAGATGTAAGTGATTAAAGACCAGGGTGTCACGGCAGGGTACGCCGGTGTAGTTTTGAAGCAGACCCAAACGCAGCACACGGAGGACGACAAAACTGTGGTAAACTAAAAGCGAGCCTTTTATTGTGGCTGATGGAATACAAGTCAATACAACAAGGCAAAAGCAACAGGTGGCGAGAACTAAAACTAAACCTAAACTGGGCGAGACTAAACTATGACTCTATGACAAAACTGTGATGACACTGGTACCAGACCTGAACATGATGGTGAGCAGGAGCATGAGAGAAACTGTGACGGAATAAACCCAAGACTTGAAACATGAACATGCCCTGAACACAATCATGAAATACACTAACATGACATGGGGGAGTACAACAGACGACCTGACGCTGATTAAATGGAAACACACAGACTAAATATACACAAGGGGTGATCAAGGGAAGTGGCCACCCACGGGGAAACAGCTGACACAAATAAATCATAATGACACCACAGGGGAAGTGTAAACTAAGCACATAGAACATGGAAACAAGACTTTCAAAATAAATAGGAAACATGACAGGACACAGACATAAAAGATGACAGATAAGACACACTAACCAACAAGGGAGACTTAACACAGGGGGAGATGACACAAAAGAGTCTAAATGAACAAAGAACTATAACTAGGAGACCTAAGAGCTAAAGAAGACTAAATGAACCAAAACATAAACAATGAATATCAAAATACAATGAAACACAAAAACACTGGGTCACACGACCCAGGACCGTGACATCATGAGCGCTTACACACTAAACAACTTGAAAATTATTAATGGCTTCAAGCTCACATTGAGGCCTGTGGGACACTATCAGCCACTGAGACAAAAGACAAATTTATATGTGTTTTATTATATATATATATATGTTTCCTACTTTAAGGCTGCCTGTTTATTTAAGGGAAATGAACAATACATTATAATTGTACATAATAATATCACAGATGACAGATTAAGTAGATTTTAGATAGATGCCTGTGCATTCTTAAAGTCTTATGTGTTGAATTGAACTGAGTACTTCATTGGTTCAAAGCCTCTCCCAGTCAGTGCTGTTCTCCATTCCTGTCTTACTGTGCATGATGTTATTAGCACAAGTACTTTAAAGGCCATAATTTAGGACTTAAACAATAATACAGACAGCAACATAGTTAAACATCTTACTGATGGTTTTATAGGGAATTAATTTTTGCAGTATTTTGTTTGTTTTCTCTGTTTTTAACAAAATGGGGAAAAAAGGACATTTAAGTCAACCTAAGATGATTTGTTTTAATTTTTTTACATGGTCTTACTAAGGTGGTGCGAAGTGAAACATGCATTCGTTTTTTGGTAACGTGCTGGAAAAGCTTGAAAATGGATCTTGAAGGTGCTTCAAAGGTGCTTGAATTTGACCCTTAAAAAAGGTGTATGAACCCTGGAGTTTATAAAACTCTAATGAACTTGAAAGTCAATATATGGCATGACCACATTTATTCTCCAAGACAGTCTGAACGCTCTTAGCCAAGTTTTCTTGTAATTTCTTTAATTAGTCTTCAGGAATAGTTATCCCGGCTTCTTGAAGGGCAATGCTCTTCTTTGGATGTTGGCTGCCGTTTGTTTTCTTCTCCTTCAAAATGATCCCACGTTGCTTCAATAATGTTGAGGTCCACATTCTGGGGAGGCCAGTCAATGACTGATAGTGTCCCACTGTGTCTTTTTCTAATCAGGTATGCTTTTATTGCAAGTGTGTTTAGCACCATTATTGAACCAGTCTTAATTTCGTTGACCAGTAATTATCATCATAGTTTTTGTTTCTGATTAAAACAAGATGAAAGCACACCAGGACAAAAACTGTGATGAAAAGTATTTACTCTTTCCTCAACTAATAAAAACAAGATGAAAATGTTCTGGAGAGACAAGATCCAATCAGAACTAATCAAGTTGTGTAGAAAGGCGGAACAAGCTTGGAAGTGATCCAATCAAAAGTAATCGCCTTCTTCAGTAAGGTTAGATGTGCACATTTGATCTGCCGCTGACAAACAGTGTGGGAGGTGGGGGAGCTGCCATGCTCCTTCTTTCTCATGAAAACATGACAAAAAGTCAGCGCTTGGGAGGAAGAGAAGAGCAGACATATGGACACACTCTGCATTTGATGTGAAGGAAAATAAGGCGCTCTGTAATCTCACCGGTAAAAACACAAGAAGCTTTTACACTTTAGATCTACGACAGCTAAATCAGCTTTAGGTGTAGTCTACGATAATCTTATTTAGTCAAGTAAAACTAAACTTAGATGCCTAAATCATGACTAAAACTAAGTGAAATATTAGTCACAACACTATGCCTGAAACTGAATCAGAATTTTCTGCCAGAATTAACACTGCAGTGAACAGCAGATGTGTTAACTGAAGATCCAGATTCATCTCAGGTCCTGTATCACTTCTCTTTTTCCTATTTCGTTAAGATTTTCAGACTTTTCTGTTTTTTAAGCCTGCAACTTCTTCTTTCGTCCTCCACTGCACACCATGCTGAAGTATGTAAAGTTTTCAGCTGATACCTCTATTTGAGTCACCTTGCTGTTGAAAAAGATTTTTTGTGCTAAGACAACCACACAATTTCCACTCCAGCTACACAATCAAATCCCAGCAGACGTATAAATGTATACATTTATAAATTTAATCCAGTCAGACTGTATGATGTTATACACTCACCGGCCACTTTATTAGATACAGCTGCTCAACTTCACATTGCTAGAAATGTCTAATTAGCCAGTCACTTTGCAGCATTTAGGCACGTAGACATAGTCAAGAAATCCCTTATGAAGTTGAGCGTCAGAATGGGGAAGAAAAGTGGTTTTAGTGACTTTGAATATGGCATGGCTATTAATGCCACACAGGTTGGTCTGAGTATTTCAGAAACAGCAGATCTACTGGAATTTTGCCCAAGGACCATCTCTAGGGTTTACAGAGAATGGTCCAAAAAAAAGGAAATATCAGGTGAGTGTCAGCTCTCTGGGCAAAAATGTCTTGTTGATGCCAGAGGTCAGAGGTCAATACTGCTTTGAGCTGATGGGAAGGGAACAGAAATAAAATAGATTCTTTACAACCAACATTTGCAGAAGAGCATCTCAGAACAAACAATGCGTCAAATTTCAAAGGAGAAGTGCCACAGCAACAAAAGACCACACCAAGTGCCAATCCTGCTATTAAGAACAAGAAACTGAAGCTATGGTTCACCTGCACCACCATCTGTGCCAAGCAGAATTAAGGCAGTTTCAAAGGTAAACGAAAGATTCACGTGGTACTAGCAAAGTGTACCTAATAAAGTATCCAGTAAGTGTATGTATTAGTAGTAACTATTTAGAATGTGACCAGATTTAGACATTTAAATGCTGCTGACGTTTAAATGATCTATTTAAACATTATTCAGCGACATTATGAGAGTGTTTGGGATCATCAGCAGTGTCCTCACAACCAAAGACTGACAAAACACAAACGGAGTCGATACTGTGTGATTGCAGTTTGCTGGAGAGGTCACAGTTAGTGATTGGAACTCTGCATACTGGGATTGATTCTCCCCAAACTTGTTTTTGGTGGTGCACGCATCCAAAATAAAACAATAAACAGACAGTGCTTAAAAAAGAGAAATAACATTTATGTAGAAATAAAACTTCTGGAGGAGAAAAATATATGCAATGGCGAAATTCTAAAAGCATCTCAAAATTAATAGAGTTCTTGAGTAAATCTTACTCAAGGAGTATTATTTCTGCAAATGTTTGGATGAATAGCATAAATGCGTTTTAAAAAGAAAAGGCACTCTGTCTGAGGTTATTTGATTTTATAGCCATTGCCAAATGAAGGGGAGTACTGAACGTGTTTGCCCAGAGCTTCATACTGATGATGACGACGCCGCATAATGCCCAACAACAAATGCTTTTACACAAACAGAGCAGAGGCACAGACACAGAGGAATGGCTAAGTGGAAGGACAGATTCAGGCCAAGTCTCGAGCCTCTAGACAGATACATGTGGGATTAGGACGATTATGCTTTTGAATGGTGGAGGGATTTTACTGCTGACTGCTGGTGTGTGGTTTTACTCTTGGACTATCCAGATTTATACCTGGCCTGCGGGGGATTTTCTTTTGCTGACAGCTGGCTTGTTTGTTTGCCTCCTCATGGCAAAGCAAAGAATTAATGTGATGTGTTTCATTGGGTTTGTTCAATGAGAGATCCACCAAGATGTTGTTCCCCTGATATCTGCCATGCTCTGTTTCAGCAGAAGTTGTCCAAGTGCCAAGCATCTTCCAGTCTGGCTGCAGAATGTGATACATTGTCATGCTCTGTGATTCAAACAAAAACTTGCTTTCTTCTACAGCAAGAAGATTTGTACATAATTTATCATCATTGTTTCATTGTTTAAATGCTCAGTCTGTGGTACATTTAATATGCGCGTGTTTTCAAAACCGCACCTAATATTACCACACCTGCCCTCTGGTAAATCTCTCAACTTCAAGCTTATTGGAATTTTTGGTGATTTATTTTTACTTTAAACCATTAATATTCATGACTAAAATGGCAATAAATAAATAAATAAATAGAAGAAGCACTCTGCAAACTCTGCAAAGGCAGCTGACTCTTTGTGCAGTATTTACTTTTAAGGGAATTATAATGTATTTTGTATATTTTCATTTTGTTTTCTTCATTTTAAACATATATTATGAAGTTTGTACTGCAGTTAAAATCATATAATGATGTGATTATTGTTTGATACCCATATACCAGTATCATGTCCTAAACATGGCCAATACAAACAAAGGTAGTAGAATTTTAAGATCAAAGACTTTTTATGAAAGTTTGACCTTATCTGACCATAAATCATTCCCTATATGTGTGTTTGTTGTCAGTACAAACAACGGCAGTAAGAAACATAGTTTCAAACTGCTCTATATAAAATTATTATCACATTGACATTCAGATCAATGTATTGACCTTGAAGAAGACGTCAGAGGTGAAATCTGACTTGATATTTTAAAATCTTTATATAGTGCTTTCTATATGTTGACAATACACACAATACTTGTAAGAATCATAGTTTAAGTTTTAAGGCTTTTTGTCAATTTTTAACCAATAAATCGTTAAGCAGACCTTCAACACCTTGGTGGATGTAAACCAAATTTGACAAAGTTTTATCAGAATTCATTCAAAACTTTTCAAGCTATTGTATGTTCAGACAGAACGACGCATGAATGACACACATGGAAACACTTTTATGACCCCGATGAAGGCCACAAACTGGTCAAGCTAATTGGTTATAAAGCCGTTATGTATACTTCGAGTGTCACAGCAGCTTCAGCCCTTTAGATGCATGCAAATTCTACCAAAGACATTACCTATTTGCCAGAGGTAATAAAAATACATATGCAAATAAAAAAACTGTGATCATTGTCCTCTGGTTAGAACTCATAGCAATGTGTTTCATGCAAAAAGTTTTTACAACAAAAATATATTCTCTCAAGTGAAATAACCAAACTTCTTCCATCCGCATCTGTTCATTTTGTGGTCTCCTTCATAGCAGGTGAAGCTCAGTGGATCCCTTGACCACTTGTGCAAATTGAAGCTTTTCAGAAATCCACCTATGATGTTTTGAACTACCAGTCACAACCCTACAGCACCCAATCCTCCCACCTTTATTCATCCAAATTGGCTTGCATATCTCACAGATGGCATCTCCATCTAGATTTAATGAATACCCGCTGCTCCCTGCAGTGTGAAGGTTCACACTGATACACCCTTCGGTAAACATCTGCTTTCTTTAGTTCTTACTTCAGTCTTACTCTCAGCATGCTGGTGAGCTCACACTGAGCCAATCAGAATAAGTGCAAGGAAAAAAAAATGTGAGCATGTAAGAAGCTTCTTCACCACACATCACTAACCAGTTTAGCTCTTTTATATTGGATTAATGCCTGTCTCCGTGCTCCTTTTAACGCCTCTGCAGTTATCAAATCATTAATTAAGCTCATGTTGAATCTGCTCAGAGAGCCTGGTGAGGGAGAGATATGACTGCAGGCAACACCAGCCTTCTGCTTCTAACATGCTGATGTCGCAGGTGATTAGTCCTGATAGGTCCTCTGTCCGGCCAGAGCCAGAACAAGCATTTAGTATCCATCTTTAGTAGGAAGAAGCTAGAACCTGGCAGAAGAAAACATTTTGTTTCATTCACTCAGTTGCTTCAGTTTTTATTTGGATTATTTTTTACGGATCTCTTTGCTGTAGTGAAGAACAATCATAAGTATTTCATACGTTTCAAAGAATTTTATTGACAGTTAAAGCAAAGTTATAAAAAGAGTATTTACAGTGTTGATCCTTCTTCTTCTTACACATTGCAATTCTCTGTGACATGATGGATGTCAGAACTTTGAGCCAAGTCCAGACTAATGAGGATCCATTCTTGCCTTATCAGTTCTCGAAGCTGATCACAATTCACAAAATCCTGCTTGTTCCTTATTAAGGACTGACCATAGAAGTCCCTGCCCGTGGATCCAAAATGCTAGTTTGATAATCTCTGACCCACTTAGTTATATCTTTTGCCTTGGGACAAGGGGCTCCATCAAACTGAAAAACACACACAGATTAGCACCAAATTCTTTGTTTTGCATGAGATGCAACCCTGGAGATAGACCAGGGAAGCTCCACTGTTGGCTCAACGTCTTGATGACTGATTTTGCATATTGTCCCAAATGGTCAGAAGGAGGCATCAACAGAGAAAATCATTCTATTTAGTCTTCTGCTGTCGGGTCCTTGTACAGAATTTCAGTCTGTTGTTTCTTTGGTGCTCTTTTGTTTCACCTCACATGTCAATGCACTCACAATTACTTGCCTTGAATGTTGCCCAACTTCTGCAACACTAGTAACACTTGTTCCAAAGTTCCAATTCCAAAGTTAAATCCCCTGGACCAAATAATCTTAGTGCTTTCTGTAGATTCTTGGATGTCCTGTTTTAAAGCTCTCTCCTTCAAATTTTTTGATGATCTAGTAGATTGCTCTTTCAGGTGCAATATTCTTAGAAGCAATGTCCTTGTATGTGAGGGTATCTTGATGCAAAGCAATGATGGTTGCAAGATTTTCTTTGGAGGTTGCCATTTCTAGCACAGGAAGACAACAATTTCAACCACTTCTCCTATTTTACAGTCATAAGGATGATCGTTTAACTTTTGCACTACTGAAGGTTGTTGCAGTTCATGAAAATGCTTCTGATCTCTGTGCACAATAATATGGAACTAATCATTTAAAACCTGAAACACCATATTGTTGCCAGTGCCAAATCTTTTGTATGACTTTAAATTAGTCCTGTGCAATCACTGGAAGAACAGGAGGCAGTCATAAGACTCAACTGAAGAAAACAAACACAAAAAGAAAAGAAAATGCAAGTGACTGTGGACTTTTATATATACACTACCAGTCAAAATTTTGGACACAACTTCTAATTTTTTGTTTTTTCTTTATTTTCATGACTATTTACATTGTAGTTTCTCACTGAAGGCATCAAAACTATGAATATGGAATTATTTAGTATACAAAAAAGTGTGAAATAACTCAAAACATGTTTTATATTTTAGGTTCTACAAAACAGCCACTCTTTGCTTTGATTACTGCTTTGCACAGTCTTGGCATTCTCTCAATGAGCTTCATGAGCTAGTCACCTGAAATGGTTTTCCAACAGTCTTGAAGGAGTTCCCAGAGTTGCTGAGTATTTGTTGGCCCTTTTGCCTTCCCTCTGCGGTCCATCTCATCCCAGACCATTTCATTGGGTTTAGGTCAGGTGACTGTGGAGGTCAAGCCTTTACTCTCCTTCTTGGTCAAATAGCCCTTACACAGCCTGGAGGTGTGTTTGGGGTCATTGTCCTGTTGAAAAATAAATGATGGTCCAACTAAATGCAAACTGGATTGGATGGCATGTTGCTGCAGGATGCTATTGGAGCCATGCTGGTTCATTGTGCATTCAACTTTGAATAAATCCCCAACAATGTCACCAGCAAAG
Source organism: Etia nguti (assembly GCA_015106755.1). Lineage (NCBI taxonomy): Eukaryota > Metazoa > Chordata > Actinopteri > Cichliformes > Cichlidae > Etia > Etia nguti. The sequence continues at coordinate 27,806 of VUQG01018539.1, forward strand.
CACCCCCACACCATCACACCTCCTCCTCCATGCTTCACGGTGGGAACCATGCATGTAGCGACCATCTGTTCACCTTTTCTGCATTGCACAAAGACACAGTGGGTGGACCAAAGATCTCAGATTTGGACTCATCAAATCAAACTACAGATATCAACTGGTTTAATGTCCATTCTTTGTGTTTCTTGGCCCAAACAAATCTCTTCTGCTTGTTGCTTTTCCTTAGTAGTGGTTTCTTACCAGCTATTTGACCATAAAGACCTGATTAGTGCAGTCTTCTCTGAACAGCTGATGCAGAGATGTGTCTGTTACTGGAACTCTGTGTGGCATTTATCTAGGCTCTAATCTGAGGTGCTGTTAACTTGAAATATCTGAGGCTGGTGACTCAGCAGCAGAGGTGAGCCAGTTTTGTCCTAGCACTTGATCATTTTTGCGAATGCACTTGGGGACACATTCAAAGTTTTAGCAATTTTCCAAACCCACTCACCTTCAGTTCTTAAAGTAATGATGGACTATCATTTCTCTTTACTTGGCTGATTGGTTCTTGCCATAATATGAATTCTAACAGTTGTTAAATAGGGCTGTCAGCTGTGTACCAACCTGACTTCTGCACAACACAACTGATGGTCCCAACCCCATTTAGAAGGCAAGAAATCCACAGAGGAACCCTGACAAGACACACCTGTGAAGTGAAAACCATTTCAGGTGACTACATCATGAAGCTCATTGAGAGAAGGCCAAGGGTTTGCAGCACTGTCAACAAAGCAAAGGGTGGCGTCATTGAGGAATCTAAAATATAAGACATAGAGTTATTTATCATTTTTTCTTTGCTACATAATTACTTATATCTTGCTTCATATGTTTGATTTCTTCAATATTTATCTACAATGTAAGTAGTATGTAATGTAGAAAGTAATAAAAATAAAGAAAAACCATTAAATGAGAAGGTGTGTCCAAACATTTGACCTGTAGCATATATGATATATACAGCCTCACAAAAAAAACTTTGGGGTTTAATACTCTTTACCTGTAGGTGAACTGAAAGCATTTGTAAAGGTAAAAAACCCTAATTTAAACTTTTGCAATATGAAAGTTTATTGTTATTGCAAAATCTCTCTGCAAATGCTCCTGTTCACAGAATGAATTAATTACTGACATGCATCTGAGCCTTGGCAAACTGGTCTTTACCAAGTGGGATTGGTGGAAGAAGGGAAGCTGTTTTTTTCCTTTCTTTTTTTGTTTTTCAATCCTGTCAGCCTTCACAAGAATAACTCTTGCTCCAGTGTAATGTTTTCAATTAAAAACCCAGTTAAAGTATTTTTTTGTCAAACAAAGAATTTGTTAACTGATGGGAACTGGTTTGAACTTTAACTACTGCTACTACAATTTTGCAGCCTTTTTACTATTATGTTGGTTCAAGACCAAGAAGTATTAAATGCTGCTGTGTGACTGTAGTTTTTCTTTATGTGTGTGACTGATGATGGATTTTCATTGGTAAACTGTTGCCTAGCATGCTTTTATTTCAAACCATACTCAACACTGAGGTTGAAAGTTGAGTAAGTGCTAAAAATGTTGAGATAAGCACAACCAGCCAGGTCTGGTGTGTCCTGAAATTATCACTGAACAGAAAATGAACGTTACAAGTTATGTCATCTTTTCACTCTTTATGTAAATCTACACTTTCGTGCTCCAGGTGTTGAGTTTCTGGAGTAAGGTAGGTTACGCAAACAAAAATACATTTAATGGAAATTAATGACAAACAAAAAAAGTCCAGCAAACACTGGGAGAATCCATCCAAACAGTAACAATCCAAAAATAACTGCAAGGAGCAGTTAGATGACAAGGAACGGGAGCACAGGAGAGTAAAAACAGGTGGGTAAGGAGACAATCCATTAAATACAGAGGGACACAAAAATGAGGTTGTGGTTGAACAGTCTATAGTGGTAGGAATGATCCTAAGCAAGTGAAGAGACCCGAAAATGCCTGCTTGGATGGTCAAATTCTTTAAAAAACTAAGCAAAAGTGCTTCAATGATTCATTTTAACTACGTCCTTCAGAAGAGTATACACTGAATCATCCTTCATGAGAGGACAGGAGATGATGCCCTCCCACAATTCAAAGTGGTGCACGTTTATAAAACCAAATGATCAATGCAACTGTCGAGTGATGCAGATCATCATGTAAAATTAATGCTGCGTTTTCCGTCTCAGGCCATAGCTCGATAATATGCAGATACATAAAATCTGCTTGTCATGAACTTGGTAAAGTGGGTAACAAAGTGCCCTACAATGAAGTTAATTATCCATATTAAGCCAGTCAAAGTGAAGAGTAGCCTGTAGTGTAACTTACTTTGCCACATTTATGGCCTCATTTTTGGATTTTAGGAATAGCGATCAGTTTTTGCACTCCCTAACCAGTTCACTTCACTCTTGTGACTGGTAAGCTATAATCTTTTTCAAACCTTGCTAATGAAACAATATATTCGAGATGTCCGTATTTATATAGCCACTATAAAACAAATTAGATCAGAATACACCGGTGTCTTCAGGACACTGTTGAGTCAACATTTCATAACACACCTGCACATCAAGGCAAGATGTCAAACAAACTCAAAGGGAAACACAATCTCTACTAATACTTAATAAAAAACCCAACACCATGACACCAAGGATAAAGCTGGAGCTGCGACATTAACACGTCTGATTTTGTTGGTTTGCTGTCTGATGCGCAGCATTAAATTAGCCGCATCAGTAAGGACAGCTGTGACAGCTTCAGCCAGCTTTGGTAGCAGGGACAGATCCATAGCTTAGAGTGATGTGTCAGGTAAGGTTTCACAAGCTGAATGTGTCAGTGCTGTTACTACATCATTGAGATTCAGTACAGGTTTAGATCAGAGCTGGCATTATTGGCCACATTTCATGGTCTGAATCTTTTCAATTCCATTTCCTTGCCAGCTAATGGGGGACTGCAGGTGGCTGCTTAGACACTGATCTGCACTCAGTAAGGCAGAGTCTGGGTGTGTGTGTGTGTGTGTGTGTGTGTGTGTGTGTGTGTGTGTGTGTGTGTGTGTGTGTGTGTGTGTGTGTGTGTGTGT
>VUQG01018540.1:3557-17768 GCA_015106755.1 Etia nguti
GGAAAAAACAGGGGGGGGGGGGGGGGGGGGCGCAGACATCCAGATGAGAACAGCTAATAACAGCTTCTCACCATGAGGGTAAGCAATAGATGTGGCACAAGTCTTGGAGGTGGCAGCAGCAAGCATCATCCCCACAAAGTCTGAAGCGTCTTTTGTCAAATCCTCCTCCTCGTCCATGTTCTGTGGTGCCTTGGCCTCCACGAGGCGCCGTTTAATGTTTTCATAGATCACAAAGTGGATCACAGTCTCTGAGATGCCGGCGTAGGATGCCGACATCCCTCTGTAGAAGCCCCGAAAGCCATCTGTCTGATACACCCGACGCATGCACTCGAAAGCGCTCATCCTACGCTCGCCTCGATTCCTGAGAACACAAGAAAAATGGAGAGATTACAAGCTGTGTAGCGTACTGCTTCCTCTCGCCGTGGATTTAGAGAAAAAACTGCTCTTCTTCAGAGACTTTAAGGAGGGATGAAGAGATATTGTACAGAAGTTGCATTTACAGAGCACATTATGTAAAATGACTAGCAATTCCAGCGGCCACCAGTGCTACCCCTCAACCTCTTAATACTAACACCTACGGTATCAAGTTGAAGATCCTGGATGACTTTCAGAAAACCTGACCTCTGACCTTGACGTTGAGGTCACTGAGATTCAAACTCAGAGATTTTCAGTAGACGCACCTGTGGTATAAATTTAAAAATCCTATGTTGACTCGTTCTCAAGTCACTGTATTCACAAACTTGGGTGTCCATGCCACCCACCCATCCATCCAGTGGGGTGACGACAATATCCCATCAGCCTTTTATGGCTCAGGGGTAAAAAAAAAAACAAACAAACAAAAAAAACAAAACCCCCTAAATGACAGAAAAACTGCACACAGTTACTAAGAATATAATACAGGGAGCTGAAGAGGCTGAGCCACCTGACTTCCACACAAGTGAAATTTAACCTTTGTCCGGGTAACATTACTCAACAAAACAAACAAAGCCACCTGCAAAGATGGACTCCTCGATTACACTGCAGAAGATACAAAAGTTCAGGATTTGTCTCCAGTTCACCGTTTACGTTTACACTGAAAACACATTAGAGTGTGTAAAGTGAAAACTGTTCTATGATCAACGAAGCACATGCCAATTAACCTTTAGTCAGTTCGGCCACGTTTTGCATAGCAAGCCTCGTGGGAAGGGCACGAAAACACTTAAAGAGATCGTATCAATGATTGCTGTGCATTTAGCTTTAAGTTCAACCAATCTCTAAACAAACAGCTCCTTCATTCTTAGTGTTTTCCAGACCAGATTTACAAGTACTTCTAAAACCTACTGTACATGTAAAATAAAGGAAAGTCAAAGCCTGAAGCTTTATGGTTATGAAAGACAGACCACACCCAGCCAGGCGAGCTGCACAAGGTCCAAACAAAAGCAGTGCTCTTTCAGTAGAACTGGTTTAAACTATGAAGGAGGATTCAGAAATAAAGATAGCGACATGTCCTTTAATGACAGCGAATATCTGTGTGGTGACGCGTATCAGTGCAAGACAAAAAAAAAAAAAAGTAAAAGAAAGCTACATGAAATGTTCACCTTGCATCCAGCTGTAGACGCGTCTTTATGAGCCATATTGGATTGGTTGCGGTGATGGCTGTAAAACCTAAAGAGGGTAAAAAACACAACAAGGTTACTCTTCGAGAAAATTAAGAAATATGATAAGCTAATTCTCAAGATGCTAATAGTAAGGTAAGTATAAACAGGTTCTTTTAGTAAAAAATAAATAAATATCAAAGCCACAAAAGCAGGTAGCCCCAAGTGGAGGGGAAACTGCATGTCATAAAAATTGTATGTCATGCTAACAGCTGTAAGAAAGAGAGAAAAAAAACACCATCTTATCCAATGAGCTAGGTGAGAGTTAGAGAAAGAAGAACCAGACATAAGAAGAAGCACAGATCTGTGGCGAGTACTCACGCAGACCCAAGTAACTCCTCACAGATGCAGCTAGAGACCCCTGGTGGTGCGGGGGTCTCATGCCCTTGCGAGAGGAGAGCTACGGTAGAGTAAAAGCCTAAAACAGACACAGGGCTTGTGTGTTTGCGAAATGACCCGGCATGCAACCATTCAAGATCCCATTCCCACCATCACCCCGCAGGATTTAACATAATGCACAACGTCATGTGAAATCTCACACACACACACACACACACACACACAAAGACAGCAGAATGGATATGACGGGAGAGAACAGCTGTTCATTGATTGAAATAAATCCCCTTACATAAAAATAACAGTTTAATGTGAGAGTACTGCAAAACTACAATGCTGCATGGATACCTGCAGTTCTGAGGGATTAAGGGATACTTAATAGGGGCGGTTATGCTCATTTTCAGCTCTACTAGAAAAGCTCTGCATTATCTTATTATTTTCACCGAGCCTTTCTACAGCTCCTCAACCATCATATCCAAGTGTGTCAAGCAGAGAATCATCTGCCAACAATTTATTTCAAACCCTGCACTCTCCTAACACTGAACACACTGCACTGTCTATTACACTCATATACAGAGCCTCTTAATGTCATCTTTTACCTGCCATTCTGACTTTTACTAGGTTATGCATTCCATAAATCTTAAAATTACTTAATATTTGTATTTAAATGTTAGTGGTGGGGAAGGGAAAAAAACAATACAGCATAGTATTACAGTCTTTTGCATGGTGATATTATATCGATACATGGAAACTAAATATTGATATTTTATTAAATAAATGAAAATACTGTGGGAATAGTACAAACAAGAGGGATCATCGAATGCACAACCACCCTGAGGCTAGCATCTACACTTCGTCTTTCTGCTCGCTGCTATCCACAGCAGAAGACTGCTCTAGCCTCTACGTGTGTCACGTAAAGATGAGATGGCTGTTAACACCTCGTCACCTGTCACTTCAGCTCAGGCAGCTCTATGTTGGTTGCTGCTGGAGGGAAATGTAGTGACACTGACCTTGACTGGTTTGCTGAAAGGTCTAAGTCATGGTGTGTTATAAGTGGTGTGACTGTGAACTTTGGATTCACCCAGAAACCCAGAAACCCAATGAAGCAGTCTGACTGACCCACATCATACAGGTTTATTATTCCCAAAAGAATGAGCCACTCGAGAGCAGATAACCCACCCCTGACATGCAAGGCATCAGAGAATTGTGGTGTGGTATTTAAATCTGACCTCATAACACATTTATTTTAATCAACATTGCAAAGGGAGCCATACATACACAGCAAATAATAAAGAAACACAAGTGATAAAGCCTGTGGGTTTTTCAACTGTGTTCTACAACCCCTATTCCATAGAAGTTGGGACGCAGTAAAATCGAAATAGAACTGAATGCAATGCATTTGAAAATCTCAGAAACTCGCATTTTATTAGCAATATGCACCGATTTCCATGACAGAATCATTCCTGTTTTTACTGAAGTTCTGTCTGAAGATCCAGTATTGATTGTTGAATGTGCACAGAGATTTCTTTTAGAGCTCTTTTAGTGATTTTATATACTGTAGATGATGAGATATTTAATGTCTGATTAACAGTATAATGAAATTTGTAGACAGTGTTTCCTGGAAAGACTGCCCATCTTTATTACAGAAAAACTGAAAAAAGGCGCTCTAAAATGCTCTTTATCATCATGCTCCAATCATGTTACTGACCTGTTGCCAGGTAACCTAATTAGTTGCAAAATGTTCCTCCAGCTGTTTCTTTTTAGTACCATTGACTTTTACAGCCTTCTGCTGCCTTCACCCAACTTTCTGGGACATGTTGCTGCCATCAAATTCAACATGAGCTAACATGTTTCATGAATCAGTAAAATGTCTAGATTTGAACATTTGATATCTTTTTTTTATGTTTTACTGGGAACTATATGTGGGTTGATGAGATTTACAAATCACTGTATTCTGTTTTCATTTACACTGTAAACAGCGTCACAACTTTTATAGAACTGGGTTTTATTCAAATCTTATAAATCTGATACAACAAAGATTAGTTTTACCCCTTAAACTTGCATGCAACATGACTATTTGTGAAGCTTACCAACACTGAAGAGACGAGATCAATATGCTCACAACATTAGAAACAATTGCTATTTTAGTTTCTAAAAAGCAAGACTTGATGATGCATGTCTGTCTGATGCCTTGGGAGCTGGTTGCATAAAACACCTCAACTTTTCTCCTTCTTCTTCTTTTGACACATTCTCCGTATCATTTTCTTATTTAAAGAAAAAAAACGTAGGCATTTACTGCAATGAAAACAACTTTGTAGATTTAAAACTCTACAGTTTTTAAGGAAACGATATGGATGTGCATTTCAGATTTGCAATCTGACCTTTACTGCACCACCAAATTAGTTTAAGAATGAAGAGATTATATTTGTGCTGGATTTAAAAAAAAGAAAGCACACACACACACAAAAAAAAAAAAACATGTGCCAAAACCTGCAGTTCCTACATTGGCCACTTGAGGCTGGTTCCAAAAGCGAGCCATTCTCCATAGACTCCAGTGTTCAAATGCACAAATAAAACGGTTCTGAAAATGTGGCACCAACAGACTGCATGCCACTGATTGGCCAGTCAATGGCGTCACTCGATGATTCATAAGAGCTACTCTCTTACAAAAATCAGAAACGCCATTTTTGAAATCCGGCAAGAGGGAAACAGCCACACAAAAACAACACCGTGGTCCCAGAGTCTGAAAAAGCCATACACCCAGCAGCAGGTATAGCATCACCGCACCATCCCCCGCTGTCTTGTTGTTTGTTGGATACAAATGACGCCACGGGACTTTTGGCCGCGTTGCTATAACGACCCTGTGCACATTAGGTGGTACTCAAATATCATGGAAAATGACCGAAACCGAGTAGAGTCGAGTTGAGTTGAGTAGAGTAGGTACTAGTAGTCTTTTTGTGCCACCACTGTCGGGATTCTTTAAGTTTAAGACTAAGGCAAGGAAGTTTACGTCTTAAATACATAGAAGAAGACTGTAAGAAAGAGACTCGAGTGTGTTTTATGCAACCAATTTAACTTTGACTTTAAGAAACCCTAAAGTTTTTTTGGCAGACACGTATAGTTACCTGCCATTCCAGCCGACACCATGTGCACCTGTGTGGAGTCAGGTTCCAACACGCCGTTCAGTTTCTCTTTGGCAGTGGAGTAAGCAGCAAAGTAGATTGCTCTGTTGGTAGAAAAGGAGGACAAAAAAAAAAAAGGGTCAGCATGTGTTAATCAGGGATGAGGCAAAACAAGTTATATATGCCATGTTTTTGTATTTCAGTGCACAACTAATTAGTCTGAGCCACTGCCTCCAGTAGCAATACAGCTCATCAATTACACTGAATTAACAAGTGTACAACTGCCCTCGTGTCTGGTTCAGTTTAATGGGGTTTAAAAATTCATTAGGTGTAAAGCCAAGAGCAGAACTAATATTCTCAGCAAATCAGCCTAGTTAGACAGACAAGGCTTTCAGCAAAAAAAAACATGCCTTCATTTATTTGCAGTAATTATCTTTAGTTGTTTTCACTAATTAAAATGGTCGTAATGATCATGTTCACACTTGTATCTAAATACAAGCGCTGCTTTTGCTTTTATCCTAGTAATGGCACTATGCTGTGTGCCATCTGGTTCATTTGTACACCCGTTTGTCAAATGTGCTTAGTCAGACTTTTAATGATGTTTGGAGCTCATCCGTCACATTGTAGTGCGAGTCTTTGTGTGCTTCTCTTTAAATCTCCATCTGTACTCAGGAGTCCTCTTTTCCTTCCTTTCCTCTACTTAACCGTTTGTTCATATAACACTCTAACAAAACACTCAGTGTATGCTTAGCACTGGCACCTGCTTGCTGCAGCATTAGCTGCTGCCCACTGCCATTAGTCACCACTTTGCTTCTCTCATTACCAGTCAGAGCGGTTAATGAAATGAAACTATTATGGCAGTTGGTTAGAAGTTTTCCCCAAGCTTAGACTCTGTACCATTTTCAGAAATTCTGCTGCAGTCGTTGCCAAGAACCCAGAGAACACGTCGCCATGAACTCAGTGGTGCACAAACTGCTGAGAATGCCATGACGATGAATGGCTCCTTAATGAGTGTGGATCCCTGATTCCTCTTCGTCACCAAGTATCCTCAGTGAACGTTGCAGTAGTTACAGAACACAACAGGCTACAGAGTTGTAGACTTTTAACAATATATTTAAAACAACATTTCTCTAAAGCACACAGTATTTTGTGCTCTTGATTCTTCCAAGGTTGTCAAAATTTCATGGTTTATGAGCTCTCCAAAATATTTGATATCAAACTATATAACAATATAGCTAAAAATATCTATAATATCAGCAAGGAGCGCAGAAAATGATGTGTCGAACGCCACAATTTAAATATGCCTGCACTCCTGTAGCTTATGGTGCACACATGGCTCAATCTACAATCAGAACATGGCTGCACAAATTTGACCTGCATGGAAATAATGCCAAGAAAGGCCTTTGCTGTCAAAAAGGAACATCAGAGGCCAATTACTTGGCCACAGTAAGATTAAAAATATTTGGAGTAGATCAAGGGCACCTTTTCAAAAGGATTACCTCACACCAACTAAAACAAGGTGGAGGAAATATTCTGGTCTAACAGTCATTAATTCACCCATGAATTCTGAATCTTATTAAAGAGTAAACGTGAGGACACATGTTCAAAAATTGGAAGCTGAACATTTCTGCAGGATAATCATCCTAATACCACCAGAAAATCCATCTGGGAATGACTCAGAAAGATGAAATGGAGGATTATGCATGGTCAAAATAATAATGCAGGAAGATGGTGAGAGAAAAAAAAAAAAGAATGAAACCATCACAGCAAATCATTTTATCTGCTCAGCTTGACTCCACAATGTCTGGAAACTGACATCAAATAATGATGATAGAATTAGCTACAACTAGTAAAACTAGTACTTGACTAAGAGTCTTTCCGCCCCTCATGGGCCGGCTGTGGTTCAGGTGATTGAGCAGGTCATCTACCAACCCGAGTTGCCCCTACTGCATCAGAGTGTGAGTGTTTGTGATGTTAGCTAAAAGTGCTGAGGTATAGATAAAAGCACCATCAGGTCGTGCTTTTGTACGTAATGCTAACAGTAAGAAAAATACAACGGATTAGATAGCTTACCTGGAAGGTGCCACACCCACCAAGTTTGGCCCCAAACCTCTGAAGAGAGAGCGAGGTCCCTCTTTCTCCAATATCAATCTGAACACACACACACACACACACACACAAATATGTGGATTAGAAGCAATGTAATGCACAAAACTCCAAGCTTATCTGAGAGAAAGTTTTTTTCTGGAGATGATGCCAGTCAGACAATCCCAGAGTGCCAGCCCTATTTATAGTCATTACAGTTTTGTTATGCCCCCTCCCCACCACATCACCAACCCAGACCCTCTGTGTGGAACCTTAACCTAGATTCAAAGTCCTAAAACAAGCAGGCAATCTAAGAATAGCAAAAACTGTCACTCCAACACTTGGATTGTCGTGTATAATGAACATCGCAAGGTTTAGGGGACACACAATAAAACACAATGTCTCAGTTTGTTCCCAAGGATTAGGATCACTCCACCACTTTAAACAGTGGCACCCAATATGCTATGATGCAGGTTGTTTTCACCCAAATCAACATGAGGGGATTTACAAGTAGTAATATTTGTCCTAGAGCCAGAAACTGTGATATGATTTTGCTCATTTCTCAGTGTTTGGCAACAGCTTCCAAAAGCTGAAGAGTTGCAGTCTCCAGTCATGAATCAGGTCTAAATACTGGTGTGCAGCTTCAGCTTTAGTTGGCCAGGTGAGCACATTTTCACACAGGCCTGCTGACCGCACCCCTTCATCTACGGCCTGCAACATGTCACCAGTGTCTGTACTCAGCGGCAGCTGGAGAATATATAAAACATGAATAAGTTAGGAATACACCAGAGCAAAGCTGCAGCTGACAACTCCCATATGACTAAACTGGAAAAGTGGCACTCTGCCATCAAACACACTTTTTTCAGAATAGCATTCGTTCCTCTTCTAAAGTTACCACTGTGCCATGCTGCTTTTGGGTTTGGTTTTTACATCGGATGCCGATGAAACCCTAAATTTGGGATTTGTGTCTCATTCTAGGCCTGAACCAGGAATCATTAACTTGTTAGTCCAATGTGTAAACCACTACACCCTCTGCCTAATATGTAGGGTATTGCTGTGACTGTCATAACAGATACTGCAACTGATGATTAGTTTCAAATTTATGCAAAAAAATAAAATCACAAATAAATAAATGGTAACTGTTGGATTTGCTGTGAAATGTCCTCTTTGACTAAAGCAACTAGTGTGTTCTCCTGTGTGTGCCTCTCCCAAAGGCTGCTATTGTGGAGTTGTATTTCAGGGAGAGGGTGGCTTTGCCAGGGGGGCACTGGCCAGATTAAACAACCTCTCGGGGAGAGTACAGACCACTGAATACACATGTGAACAGCTCCACTCATTTTAGCTCAAATAACTGTAAGCTGCAAATTGAAAGCAACCCTAACATTATGTACAATGTCAAAATATGCTCTGTGTGTATGTGTGTGACATGTTAAAAGATACCCACTTGAGACAGTGCAGGGGGCCCGGTGGAGACACGCGGGCCACGCTCGCCCCATTGACAGTGCTGAGCTGAACCTCAGACACATAGAGGGTGATGGAGGATGACTGGAGACGGGTCTTCACTACTTCCAGAGGACAAGTCAATATGGCTCCTACCGTGCCCCCACATCTGGTGCAAAAACAGAGAAGGCTGAGGTGAGCCAGCAAAGCACAACAGATAAAATCGGCTGAAAGGCTTCCTGTCCTCTTTACTAAAAGATCCGCAAAGCGTTGCCTAAACGAATCACCCGGTGTGGTGAGTGGAATTCTAAAGATCCCAGGCATGTAGACAAGAAAAAGCACAGTGTTGGGATAGAAAGCCAGTCAGGAATGCTTTGTATTTCTTGGGAAGTAACAGCATGCTCCCATTTAGCACCATACCATATTAAAATTCCTAGATATGTGGATTTTAATAAACTAGGAACTGTCCGCTCTTCAAATACCAAATGAAAATACTTTTGTTTTTTAGCAGGCTTCAAAGTCGGGTCCAGCTAGCCCCACTTTGTGTACATCATACATCCAGGTCAAAGATGTAATCATTAGTTTCTCTGAAACATAAGTAATCATATATGCTTGGAATACGGCTTAAAAATTAAGTGTGCAGCCACGTGAGTCTGGACAAAATGGGGCACACCCATGTTTTCTTGCATTTACTAATAATAATATTATAAATTCTTCATAATCTGCTGCCTCTCCAGTGAGCTTTTCTGTTGTACCCCTTGTTCTCCTCTGCAGCATCAATTAAACTGGTGTAGTGCCATGTGAACCAGTTCTCCCCCAGCTGCCGGTTCTGATTGGAATGACTCGTAAGCTTATTGGATCTCAAGATCACAGCAAGATCAGCACTGAAGTCAGAGTCACTACAGCGACCTGGTTAGCCTGCCAGAGGGGAATGTGAGAAGGGAAACTGCCAAGAGTAGCCAGTTAGCAGCAACTAAACGTTCAGAATTACAACAAGGGGAATTTGTCAGGCAGATTCAAATATAAAAATAAATCTCATTATACTTGAGTGCCCATTAATATCAGAAAACTAAGTGCAGAAAACATTGGAAACCTGGTTTAGATAGGCATGGTTAGAAGAGGATTCTTAGAACAGTGTACATGTAGTACTACAACTTGGTTATTTCAACAAATGGCAGCTAATTCTGTTTTACGGAAACTAAAAGCTACCTCATTTTATGTGTACAAAGCTAACGTTGCAGTCTTAGATTATGGGGATGCACAAGTTAAATGTGTGACTTTTTAGTTTAATTGTAATGAAATTGCATGTGAAAAGAAAACTAATATATAATTGATGTTCTAAATGATCTTAATGCCTTCACCATGCTCATTGCAATCTTCAGGACTCCCAGCAACACACAAAGTATTGCTGATTTTTAATTTTTAAGATAGACCTTTTTTTTAAAGCATGAGGTACAAAAGATAAGGTGGCCAATATATCTTGTAAACATATTGTTATTATTTATTTTTATTTATTGTTTACAGTTTTTACAAATATTCAAACAGCTAAAAGGTTTAAACCATGGCTTTTGCAATTTACTCCAACTGCATGACCTAAGTATGTACAGGCAGAAAGACCAACACTGTGTGTACACACTCCGATTTTACTGTACAACGCACAGTCAGGTAGGAAAAGTAAAACAAACTGCATCAACAAAGCACAAGAATATTATCTACATGAACTAGATAAATAAACTGAGCCTAACAAGACTGTATTGATCAGGTCCTGTTAAGTTTAGTCTAGGCCAGGCAATAGTGAAAGAATTGGAAACAGCAGTTATCTACACTTAAAATTAATTTTTAACTGATACCAAAACAGAGTGTGTGTGTGTCTGTCTGTGTGTGTGACAGACAGACACACACACACACAGAGATAAACAGGGAGAGCAAGTCCCCAAAACACAGTTTTTAGCAGAGGTGATGTAATCAAGAGTCCGATAATTACTGTATATACAGGGAAAGCAGGACATCATAAGACTACAGCTAAATATGCAAAAACTGGCTTCTTTAACGAGATATACTCACTCAACATGTTCAGGCCTATAAAAGCAGAAGAACTCTTAATTGTGCTTTTCTTAAATATGGTTTAGTTTAGGGTATGTTAGTGTAATAAACTGTTGCATGTTGTTAAAAATAAGCAAAGAGCTCATTTAAGCTGATAAATGATCCCTTTGCTCATTTCTAGTGCTGAAACACTGGCACTTCTAGTGTTCCACTATGTACCAGGTCAGTCTTTCAGAGGGAAGATGAACGTTTCTGCAACATTCACGGATCTGCGAAAAGCCAGGATTGCTGATTCACACCCTTTTGTAACAGTCCCAGACTGTGATTCAATCAGAGTTGAACGTGCTATATAGAGAGTATGCTTTGGAAAAGGAGTTTGATACAAGCCAATAGTGAAGACACTGTGACAGAGCTGAGATGTCACTATTGCGAGCGACCTTTACTGGGAGTCTGCCCACATTTGTTTTGCTGCACACATGGCGCACAGACGTTTAAAGACGCCGGCATTCTAAAGCCAAAGTTTTCCTAGATCGTAGCTATAAATAATATATGATAATACACAACTCTGACGAAGACTTCCGTGTGTTCGTAAAAAGCCATTTCATTCATACATTGAAATGTCATTGAGAAAACTGCGAGTGCGCATTCGTGAGGACAAGATTAGCTGACATCTGACACAGTGATGCTAAAAGTTATCTCTGGGTTACCTTTACGCAACCACCCAAAGCCAAAATACACAAAACATCAATACAGATATCGCATAATGGACAGCTACAGCGTCTATAGCGATAGCAATTAACTCACAGTGTGTGGCTAGCTAGCCCCGCTCTGACGACATAAGAATATACTCACCCTCCAGCAAACAGATGAACTAAGGTATCTCTTTGACTCATTGTGGATCATATTCGGGAACCGTCCACGGGGCAGCACACGGGGGGCAACGGGAACGTAAGTGAAGAGACGGGGGAATGTCGACCCCGTCGTAGCAAGCAAATGTTACTCAGCACGTCTGTGTTGTGGTGGAGGTCAGCTGCGTGCTAAAAACCAGGGTATGTAACAGCTAACTTAGCTAGCTCGCGCTAGCTGCCACGACTAGCGGGAGTGCGTTGGTAATGGCAGACGTCAGAGCGACAGGACAGCGTCTTCTCCTTTCTGAACGGGACACTGCTTCACCGTAAAAGTGTGCGTGTCTTTAATGTTGTCGGGTAATTCCAGGCTTGTGGTAATAAGATCAACTGTGGACTACACTCGGCCTCCCTCCCGCTGACGTGCTATTGCCTCACTGAGGAGTTCTGCGGGTCACGTCGCAATGTTTATCGTCGAATGGGAAGCCGCAAAACAGAGGAGCCGATTGGCTGAGGGATCCCGCGAGCCCGCCCTGTCACTATTCTTTCACGTGATGTCGCGATCGTCACTGGACTCAGAGAAACGAGCTGAGCTGATGTAACGTAGAACATACACGAACAAGGCTAATCTAAAGCTTTTATTTGGATATGTTCAGGTTACAGTGGGACACCAGTCGAAAGCACTCACATAAACAAATACAATGGCTGAATACAAGTCACAGCATTGAGTTGCAGAACTACATAATTATGACTCCTAAAGTTCATAGCATGTACAGTTCCAGTTTTGATTTTGTTTCTGCCACAGCTCGTATGCTCGGTGTCCACCACTATTGTTTTGCACTCTTTCCAAAGGTCTTCACATTTAAAAATTCTGTCGCCCGAACAGGGACTTGAACCCTGGACCCTCAGATTAAAAGTCTGATGCTCTACCGACTGAGCTATCCGGGCTCTCATAGTAGCATTATCAACGTGTTTGATTGTCTAGAGCTCTCAAAGCTTTAGTTCATATTAATATTTAGTTCATATTAATAAAAGTTCATATTAATACTTCTAAAAACCAAACTCCCATGGCTAAAGATGCAATAAAAAAATAGAGTAGTTTTGTAGTTACAAGGATTTTTTATTTCCCTGTCTTCCATTATTTGTGCAATGCAATTATCTATGCAGTGACTTTTGTTAGTGTTGTGATCACAGACTGTATATAAAAGATGTTATGACCTCAGCAACTGCTTTTTCTGGGGCCTAAGTTTTAATGCTGTGTTCCAGATACCTCAGAAGTCTGGCTGCAGAACTGGGAAGTGACATTACTCCTGAGATGAGTCGGAAAAGTAGAGGCTGCTAAAGGTGGTTTGCATCTCCTCTGGCTGTAATGCAGTAGCTATGTTATGTAACTACTGGATTGGATCCTACGGTCTTTAAAAGAAAGGGCCTTTTGTTGCTTGCCACTGATGTATGGCACGTATGATATGATGAATGTAGACACAGGGAAAATGTTGCTCCCCTATGGACTCATTGGATCTCAATTCGGGTTGGATCCATGTGCGACCCAAATATGTCATACAGAGTTTCTTTGTGCATTTACTATGGACAACGGTGTGTGTGACTGTAAGCGAAAAAGAAATAGATAAACTCTCAGCAGAGACTCAAATGAGGTTTTCCAATTTGGGCAGCAGAATAAAATCCATACGCCACTTAATTTCATAATTAGAGATGAAGCTGAACTTAAGGTCAGATCATGTGCCCAAGTTTCTCGTGTAATCATGTTACTGCCTGACTGTTAAAAAGGGTTGGGGGGGGACAAAAGCAGTTGTTTTTTTTACATCTTCTGGAGATGGAAGAGGCCCTCAGAACTGCAGTACTCATATAGCATTTTTGTCATAAATCAATAGTCATGTACATAACAATATATGACGTAAAACTACAGAGACTTTTGTAGGGCAATTTGCCCTGGTAGCCTTTATTAGATTTTTATTAGTATAAACTCTAAAACCAAATCTTATATGTTGTTAGAATGAAGAAAACAAAAAAAAAGACTATGTATAAAGCTGATGTTCACTGAGTTTTTATTAGCTAAAAAAAAATTACATTCACTTCTTTTAATCTTATTTTCCTGCGCTTTAATTTGCAGTTTACGGTACGATCTGATAAGTCAGTAGCTACAGCCACACTAATGGTTTTGTGAGGCTTCGTCTTATGTCAACTCTCAAAATACGTTCTTTCTTAAGGAGAACACAGGAAGGGACTAGTGACTTATCAAAAGTTTAAGAACTCATAGAGTTGAGTGTGGAATACTGTACACCTTCATTCACAGTCGTCACAGTTGTGGCTATGTAACAGCTATGTTAGAGGAGGATGCTTTGTCAGTAGAGACAGCGAGCTTAGTGCTAACTAGCTTGCTAACAGTGGCAAGTTTTTACAGGTGCTGGTGTTACATGTGTTGAAATAAAATTATGGTCTTTACTTAAGAAGAACTTAATATTATGTCTTGATGCATTCTCAATCATCCAGGAAAGTAAATCTCCAAAAGTTGATTCTGTTCATCTGGACGTAGCGTTTTGTGGGAGAAACGTTTCGTCACTCATCCAAGTGACTTCTTCAGTCTCAGCTGACTGCAGGTTTCCCCAATCTTATAAACAGTACATTTGCATAACGACTGAAACCAGCCCACTGAAGGAACAATGGGCTGGGAGGTCAGTTCCTTAATCT
>VUQG01018541.1:14504-39609 GCA_015106755.1 Etia nguti
TCAAATTAAATTTTGTTGTCATCAATCAGGCCTAATGTTTTTCTTTCCCACCTTCTGCAAGCCGCTTTTACACACACTTCAAATCTTAGTGCGCTTCTGTCGTTCTGCCTTTCAGACTTAGATTCATGCAACCCACCTCTTCATCTTCACCTGGCCAGAGATGCTTATCCAAGTCTCCACCTGCTTCATCTCTACCATCACTAGTGTTTAGACTCCGGAGGGTCCTGTCCTACCAGACTCTAATCACCAAGTAACTTAAAAATAAAACTGTATTTCATTAAATCATGTTCAGTTTTTCAAAATTATCCCTCCTTATTGAAATAATAAAGCAAATATAGTTTACCTTATTTCATTTTAAGATTAAGATTTAATCGAGGTGTTAAGAAAATAGGCCTATAAAAGGAACAACTGAGGTTTGGCTTGATGCTCCTGTCTGGGGAGCAAGGAAAAATGATTTTAGGAGATGTGTTCTGACATTTTTTTGTTTTTATTCTAACCACACTCTCCATTCTGGAAATAAGGATAAGCAAACACATAGCACAAGATAAGAGTTCATTTATATTTAGCTGTGATTTGAGTTAAAAATTATTTTCTAACTCAGAAAACAGCAGAGAACATAATGATAAAGTTTAGTATTTGGTGGGAAAAAATCCTGATCTTTAAATCACCTTCATCTTTACGCAGTGTAGCAGATAAAAAGCAAACAAAAAACCAAAACAACATAAAAACACCATGAGTGACCAACTATGCATTCAAGAGTGACAACGAGCGTAAAATTAGATGGGTATGCCAACTCGATTTTGTAATAATCATAAAGGCGCTGAAAGTGACTGAAATACTTACACAAAAAAGAAGCGAGTACAGACATGGTCAGAGACCGGACACACCCAGATGTTTCCATGCTTCTGCAGATCCTTTGATGTGATAACTGTTAAAATCAGAGAACTGTGTTTTATCGAAGGAACGTTATTAGAAATTGTAAACTGTAACAACAGTGCTTCTTGTTCTGCTTTGATTGTAGTGTTGCTGTTGTTTTGGAATTATCTGATACAGCATAAAATGTATTATAGCCTAAGTGCTAAATGGCCTTATTATTCTAAGTGATGCACTCTCTTTATTTTTACTGTCTTCTTCAAAAATAGCAGTGATCATACTGCCATGACTTCGTAGAAAGAGCAATTGCATAGCATAACATAGTCACATTATAATATCTTTTAGTCTGTAATGAGACTCGACTAGAAAATACCAAAAATGTGTGTATTAGTTGTTACATCATGTCACATTTTTTAATATTTAATGTATTTTTTTAGTCTTTAGTTAATTTATTTTAAAAAAGCTGTAATGATGTGACTCAGTTTAACCCATCAACCAATCATATTACACCTCCGACATAATATTACCTTCACAAAGAGCAATACAGTTCAAGTTTCGACTCTGAAGAAACCTTGACTGGATAGGACGGCTCTATTGAAAAGCAAACATTACTCAATTAGTTGTTACAGCAAAGGCGACGATGTAACTGAAGCATCCAAAAGACAAATAATTAATGTTTAGAAATACTTGAAATTATATGGTTCGCAACAGTCAGGTTCGAGGTGAAGATACAAGTGTTTAAAGCATGAAAAACATCCAAAAATACAAACTGCCTTTTGGACACCAACTCTCATCTAGCCATCAATGTTATTTTAAAGAGAAATGGGAGAAATTTTTTAAGGGATCGGTATAATATAACTGGGACTCTTCACTGTCCTTCACCTGTGGTATAGTGTTCATGCGGTTGTAACGCTGCACTAGTTCATCTTTGGTGGGCATGCGGTGCTGTCCTTTCCCCATTCCTGCAAGAAGCAGCACACAACAAATAAAAAAAGTCAGAACAACTTTACCTCAACTCAACCAATATGTGGGAAAAATAGAAACAAAAAAACTTTCTCTGGTGATCTTGAACTTTTTGATGTCCTTGTCAACAGGTCCAACTTTAATATAAATTTTACTGCCCTAAATGGTACCAAATACATGCTATATGGAAAACAAGCAAAAAACCAAATATTCAGTTAGACATTTTCAGTATTGATAAACAGATGTAGAACAGTACTTGTTTTAGACTGTACCTATCGTTTAAAAGAAAATGAGTACTTAGAAAAGTAGCTGGGAAAATAAAACCAAGTACATGTAATGTCAAAACCTGTAACATCTGTTTAGTATTTAGCGTTGTTTTAAGAATTCCACACCCATTCTTCAAGTTAGCATATGTTAATAGCTGGCCCCCATTAGGAACGCACTGTGCTGAAGTCCTCATTATGGCCAGCAAACCCTATAAGCCTTGAAACATCTTTGCACCCCTCAGCTGACAAAGACGAAACCAGATGAAAACCAAAAATGTGAAAACACACAAATCCAATGACAAACCTATTTTTAATACAGCCACAACATGAAGCATGGCATGGCAGGTGGCACAGAAGCTCAGAGGCACCCAAAAATGGAAACACAGTACAGCACAACAGGATAACATGGCAGGCACCCACAAGTGAAAATGGAGTGTTCCAGGATGTCAATTAGGCCATGTAGCAAACACAAAGGATACTCGGTGAACATGGTGGAAAAAGCGAGGGGGGGGCCACAGGGGTCTGAATGTTAATGAACCGTTCCTACCTGAGTATCCAAAAGATATGCTGGAGATGGGGCTCAGATAGATGCCCTTTCCGTACGCTGCCCCATGCAGCTTGGGTTTGAAAAGAGCAGGAAGGAAGGGTCACTGAGCATGTGCACAGGACAGCCTTACACACATATATATATATATATGTATATATGTACACTTGGAAATGCTAACACATACAGTGAAATTCATCTCAGACCAACTGTACTTAAATTAGCCTGTGAATGTCTATGATTTTAATATTTATGTGACAGTTCCCCTCAACAACCAAGCATACTAAATACACCCACACATGCAAAGTGCAAATCCAAATTCTGCAAAGTGGAAAGCAAAGAGTCCAAGAGAGAGATCGTTCCAGAAATCTGAAGCAATTCATATAAAGTTACACCTGCTAACTACTTTCAACATTATGCATTAGAGATCAACTGATACTCTTGATTTTTGTGCATTGAATTTTTTCATAAATGTTCAGGTATTCAAGTAATACTTGCATGAAACTTGAAATGTAGACATGAATGGAAAGATGGCAAAGTACAAAGATAACTGATTATAAGGTGAGCCTTCTCTCTGAATGTCTGCAGGGAGGAAAACAGAAGGGCCACATGTGTAACAACC
This sequence comes from Etia nguti, assembly GCA_015106755.1. NCBI lineage: Eukaryota > Metazoa > Chordata > Actinopteri > Cichliformes > Cichlidae > Etia > Etia nguti. The sequence goes on from VUQG01018541.1 coordinate 17,773, forward strand.
AAGAGTCAAATTAAGAGAGAGAACAAAGAGCCACTTGATTGGGAATACATGAGGGAGACAGCAGTCAGGACATTGCACATCTGGAAGAAATGAAAAGGAACAAGAGACAAGAGATTTTGTGTGATGGCTGGAGCTAAAGGCAGATTCAGTCATCCTCCTCCTCCTCCTCCTGCTGTGAAACACAATGACAGAGGAAGAGTGTCAATGCTCAAGGTGAAATAGAGAGAAGGGGGAGGCAGATGAGCACCAAAGCAAGATCAAAGATGAAGACTTCAAAAAGTTGGAGAATAAAGAAGGCATAAATGAAACACATCAGCACGATAGAGCAATCATGGCTGAAAGATCCTTGAGATTTCAGATTTAATTGTGTTTAATCTATTTTCAGGACAAGCCTGCGTCTCTCCCGAGCAGCGGTCTTTATCAGCTGTATTGTGCAAATGAGACAGTGTGTGCTCTCTGATGATCAAATCTGTTCCCTTGTTTTTTTAAGATTTATCTTTTAAAGACCAGATTTATTACAACTACAACAAAATAAAGGTGAGAACAGATGCGGAAATTAATAAGAATTAAAAAAATAAAAATCACAAATATAATTGGGATAGGTGGTATGCCCTTCTTTCCTGGAAATCTCTATAGTTCTTATATGGCCATTTGTTCCACTTTGGTATTAACAAGTTTTATATAAACATTTGAACAATTTATATAAAATATTTGTCCTAATTTTGAGTATATAAAGAGTAGTGACAGTTACTAACCTTTCAATAGAGGTCCCTATTCACTCTGTTGAAGGCTGTACTCACTGCCACAGAACTTGTCCTTTGTGTCCTTTAATTACAGATCTAACCTACTCAGTGCTCTAGATGGTTGACCCCAACAGGGCACACAGGCTCTCAGCTGACACCACAGCCCACTTCCTTTGTCCCACAACAGGAAGGGACATGCTGTCTGCTGTTGCCAGCAGAGAAGGCAGAAAGAGGCTGACGCTGGCAAGGAAAATCTCCTAGTGTGCCCTGCTTGCTAAAATGCCAATTGCAAAGCTGATGAAAAGGAAGCTGGCATCCATTAACTGTGAAAATGAATCAGCCGGACAGCGAGCCTGCTTTGTGCAAGGGCAGGTTTGCTGTCCGAGAGGAGATGCATCCAGCTAACTGCCAGGGTTACATACCTGCAGTTTGGTATAAGAGGCATTGACTAGTCCATTTCTCAGAACAGAGTGCCAGTTCTCTATATGGGAACCACTAGAGCAAGTGTAGAGAGGGAGAGATGAGAAGGAAAAGATAAAACAAATACCATGTGAATATAACAGTCTAAGATAATAGCGTGGAATCACTTTTGCGTTTTGGCTCAATCTATGCTCTTCAACACCGGAAAAAAATGAACAAAAACAAACATTTTGTTCTCTTTTCATAAAGATCTTTGTAAAATATGTTATCACAAAATATTTAGTCATATAGTTTTTCTATTTTAAAATTCATCATTTTTCATGAACTGGGTAATTGAATCTTATTACTGGCAAGAGAGAGCACCAACAGCGATGAGCAAATGGATGGTGACTATACTCGCATTTATCAGCATGTAAATTACTGCATAAGAGGATTTTTTTTACTTTAATTTTAAAAAAGAAAGGGTTAAACAAGCTATACATCTTTTGATTTTTTATATTTTAACATTTTGCAAAATCTACAACTTAATTCATTAAAAGAGAAGATAGCATCACAATCTTCCAGATTTATATTGGTTAATTAAGCCTTAAAACAGGGGCAAGTCGTTTTTTTATATTTTAACTAATCATCTTTTGAGCATAATTAAAGGAACAGTTCACCCCTAAATCAAATTTATGTGTTTTTGAGCTGACTTGTGGTACTGTTTATCCATCTTAAATGCTTTGGTGTTAGTTGATAAGTTTTGCAAATATCAGCTGTACAGATTTCACTTGAATATAATGAAGCTAGATTCTGCTTCCTTTGCGATGCTCAAAACACCAAAATACACAAATCTCAGCAACAACATCTACTTTCAGTAATCATGACCCAGTTACTTTCTTAGTAAAATGTTACTTTTCTAATATATTATTTGGTGATTTGAGAACCAATAGGCAAGTGCCATTTAATTCATTTATATGTGAGATGGTCTCTCTTTTTTTTTTTCAAAAAGTCATGTTTCTATTTATATCAATATAAAAAAAATTGCAGTCAGGCTAAATAAAGCATTTGGCATTTTCTGTTGGAAATTATTAAATTTCTAGTAGGAACCATCATGCAGAGAGACTGTTAGCCCTATTGGTGAATTAGTTGTACCCTGCACGTGCCCAGATGGGTTGTGAGTATCTAAAATATTCAGCACAGCCCCATCTGCTACAGTACAAATCTGTATCTCACAGATATTGCTGGCTCCATGTGCTGGCTAAGAAAGGTGGTTTCTCAGTCCAGGAGAATGACCATTGCTCTGTGCTGTTATTTGTTATGGTTCCATAAAAATCTGCTAAAGTGGCCCCTTTCAGCAAATGCATAATGACCAGGTGTTACACTGAGACATGTTCATGCTTGCAAAGTATAGTGCTCCAAAGCTAAATTATGCATTCATTTTAGCAGCTATGCTTGATTTGACATCAATTATTAAAAGAATTTGATTCCTCAGAAAATATTTTCCACCAGCCACACGCTTATAAATATAATAACCACTAAGTGTTTTCTGATATTTCAGCACAGCCTAAATGGTTTTACTTCGTAAGCATTAAAGGCTTTAAAATTTTTAATTCATTCAATGACAACATGTTAAATAATTGGAAGTGTAACTCACTGGAAGGCAAAAGTGCTGCCGTACAACTTCTTGGCAGTGCGAAAACGAGCTTCCTTGGCTGGGGGGCTGCTGAGCAGGAGGAACTGGTGGGAGGTGTGCATGAATTTCAGTTGCTGTTATGGTGAGATCATTGAGACGAGAGAATGTCAGAGACAAGTGGACAGGGAATGAGTAAATATCAAATTACACAATATAGGACTCAAAAATGTTTATAGAAGGGACATAAGGCAATACTGTTCTGGTTTCCTACCCTACTGAGAGGCAGCTTGACGATATGAGATCTGTTACTGGAAATAATCCTGTAGAAACATAGAGAAGGGATTCAAATATCTATAAACTATATTGTATCATAATAACATTGTGTTAATACTTTGCTGGAACTACTCACAGCAGACATCCTGACTTGTCAAAGTAAAAACAACACACCACTGAAGATGTTTCCTTTTTGTTTTTCAAGTGTCCAATATCCCATGGCAATATGACAGTGAGCTGATGTAGATAATACCAGAAGGTGAAAACACAAAGCAGAGCGGGTTGTCTTTACTCACCACTGTAGCAGGGGATGGGCCAAAGGGTCTAGTTTGTCCATCTGTTTCTTAATCTCCAGATATGAACCCTGGAAAAAAATGCAAATGTGATTTTCTTTTTTTTCGTCCTTCCCAAAACCAAGTAAGCTTTTACTTGTGATGTGAATAATATATAATGATATAATCTTATAGATGCAGTCCAACCACAGTAGGTAACAAGTGGGTAAACAAATGTAGCATGGAGAAGATGCCACTTTGATTAACAAAACTGCATCCATGAAGCTTAAACAGCCCAGTTCACTAAATTTAGAAAAAAAAAAAAAAGGTGAATGGACATTGTTAGTAATCTCTTGATACACATAAAACCCTACTTCTAAAGACATTGGGATGCTATTTTTATCTACATTTTACATGCCTTTCAACCCATTTTAAAAAAAGCTACTCTACTATTATGGGCCTTCTTTCCCTCCCACCTCCTTCTTGTACCTGGGTCATTTCCCGAATGGACATTACACTATCCAGTGCTTTTTGTAGTCTTTCATAATTCTTCTTCTGTGTTCATCGGTTGAGCCAAACATCCATTGTATGCAGTAAGAGAGAGAACAACATACAGAAGTCTAAAATCACTGGAGACATACAGGTCTTAGGTTTAATCATTAATTTGAAATATATGATATAGAAAAATTATTTGGTACAATATTTTTAGTTTGTTCTGATGGCAGAAGTGGTTTTTAAAAAGTATGCAGTATGCAGGTATACAGTGTTTTTCAAATTTCAAATCATGGAATTAAATATGATCTTTAGAAATCATATATCATGCAGTGAGGATGCTGACCTTTGGATTAAAGGCAAGAGTCTTGGGGTCATTGGGATCAACAACTGAAGGGTAAGGCTCAAATATGATGCTCTTACGAGGAGACTCCAGGGCAGCTCGACACATAGCTACAAGAAGGTCCACGACCTGGGAAGACAGGGATTATATATTTATATTTTGTGCCTTCAGCTTATGCTGATAACTGAAATCGTGTTGGTTCCAATAACACATATTAGCTACAGTTAATCAGAATTGGATCAAAATGTTGACACTGGTATTTTTGTTCTTATCTATATTTCAGAATTTCTATCTAATATCCAAAGGAATGGACTATAAAATCCAAATAATGTGAATTATTTGATATGCTGTCGAAATGTTGTGGTCACCTCTGCTCCGGTGGCCACTTCCTCTGCAGCTCCAGACATTACACCCAGAGTGTAGAAAGAGAACACACACAGCTCCCTTGTGCACACAGCAGGCTGCATGAACAAACAAAGATTAAACTACACCTATTTCGAAATCTACTACCCATACACAAAAAGGTACATCAACTGACACAATCTTCCCATTTGCTTACTCTAGTATTGAGTAAGCAAGAAAGTCCTTTACCAGAATTATGTATATGTATATTACTGAAAGAAAAAAAAATCATAGATCATGTTTCAAGTTTTACTGATATGTTTTCAACTTATATAAGGGGTTCATACTTCTGCATCTCATACATATACATCTATGTGTTTCTCTTTTTTGCCTCTGGTACCTTCAGCATGGATCCATTCTGAAAGACATGCTGTTCGTCACAAACCACGCAGTACTCATTAAGTGTGGGGATCCTCTGTTCTGAGTACTTCATTATCTGTTTGGGGGGAAAAGCAGAGTAGTGTTCTGAATCATAATTGTCACCTTCAGCACTGCCATTAAAAGGAATACTGACTATTTTTGGCAAAATTGTTACAATACCATGGTTTTGGGTCCTAGAATAACATTACATTTTAGAGCTCAACAGTCAGCTACACAATACTAGGAGCTAATAGAATCTACAGACTGTATGGCGTGGGTTCACACCTAACAATGAGGAAATCCCCAGGAGCCATTTATAAATTACTCACCAGTTATTATTTTTATGTAATTTTAACAATCGTGTGGTATTTTAATGCTCAGTTGGTAATTAGTTTACTTTCTTCTTAGCCATGACTGAGACAAAATGTAGAAGTGGCTTCGTAAGTGGACTGACATCTTTTTGAGATCTAACCTGCACTAAGAAGCCATACTCCAAGGTAGGAATGTTCTTGCAGTGGCCGCCCGCCTGGGATGAGAAAAACAATTCAATCAGCTGCCTCGTGGTAATCTGCGCTGGGGCCCTGGCCGCCGGGACAGCCACAGTCTGATGAGTCAAGTGAAGACAAAGCATTATGGGAAAGGGCGCACCAGCCATGTTACGGTAAGGGTAGGGAAAGACTCAGGTGGGTACAGTGCAGGTGACGGGTGACTGAGAAGGGGGTCAGAGTGAATCACAGTGGATTAAGACATAAAAAACCCCAAAAAACAAAACAAAGTTTTAAGTTTCTTAATAACAGCATTTCACCACATACAATTTCCAGAATTAGATTATTTAAAATATTAACTTATAGCATTACGAGTTTCTACAACAGAACTTTTATGAGTGGAAAGAAAGTAAAGTTTAGAGCCTCAGAGTTGTGGTGTAAACACTGCGACCAAAACTTGACATGTGACTGTCAAAATATATATTTATTGAGAAAAAGGGAAAGGAGTAAAATTTACACAGGTCAACATTTAAACTGGAAGGTATTTCACATTTGGGTGTTGATTTGTCGAGACTAGCTCTGACCTGGCTATTTGGTGGATAGCTGAATAGCTCTCCTTTAGGGTTCTTCATGGTACAGGAGATCGAGCGGTTCATTAAGCGCGTCACCCTCAGCTCAGGGACACTCAGCTTCCCTTTTAAAACTGTGTCCTGGATCAGAGGAAAACTTGGAGACCTGACAGAAACCAAAATCCAAAGAAAGGTGTCATTCAGAGTTTCAAAGGGAATATGATTTCAGAGCATAAAGCATTTAGATTTTAAGGTTAAAGAACAAACGTTGCTATTACTATAATGCTGCTAACAACAAAATCTTAATGTGTGAGTAATATCATTTTAAAAATAGTATCATTTATAATAATATAAGATCTAGACTGTAATATATTTGTCGACTATAGGCTTGGAAAATTTTGTAGTGACATCTTCCTAAGAAGTACACACTCCGCTCTAGTGATTCATACTGTACCAACAGGTAATACTAGCTCTGACAACTGAAATTTGACAGCAGCTCAAGTCACTAACTGTTACCTGCAAGAGCCAGTGTTGACTTCTACCGTTGCTCTTGCTCTCAGTATATAATCTATCTACCACCTTGACGTGAGACTTGTCAAGTCTTGAGTCTTGTCAAGACAGGCTAGTAGTTAGAGGAGCTGACCTCCATTGAGTGGGCTGGGATTTAATCCCTATGCACCAATAACTGTCAAAGAATGTCTGAGGAAGTCAGAGGCCAAAAATTGTAGTTACCCAAAGGGGAATTTGGTTGTGCTTGTCAAAGTTTGAATTTCAGTCAGTCTTCACAATGTTGAGTCAGAGCTACCATTCCTGTTTGTCTTTTTTTGATATATCATATCATTTATCATTAAACTTTAGGTGCGCACAGTATTGTGCATCATGAAACCTTAAGTTCCATATGATTTATGATTTGTGCTTTCAGCTCAGTTTTTTTGGGCAAATATCCTTATTTTTCTACTGCTTAAGACTGATAACTAACTTTGACAATTAGCTCAAGAAACATAGCATATTAGCACAGTCTGAATCAGCTATCAGATGTTCTAAAAAAAGTCACTGTCTTCCATCACTATATCTATATCATGTCAGTAAATAACAAAAGTACAAACAGAATACACAGAAAGCAAACATGCATTTGTGTTGAATGGAAAAAAAAGACAGAAATCAGAAATTAAATCTTACTCTGGATTCCAGTGTCATTTACCAATTGTGAAGCTAAAGTGTGAGAGAGATACCTACTTCGGGATGGGGGAGAAGATGCTGAGCCCGGCACGGAACTTCTTGATGGTCCCTCCGGCTTTGAACCAGCTGTGCCTCTTCTCCTGCTGGGCCTTGAGAAACTCATTACTGAGGTGCTTCCACTGCTGTGAGGTGAATGTGCTCAGGATCCTGTGATAACATGAGTGTCAGGAAGGAAGAAGCTGAATTTCTCTGTCAATCAGCACCAAATATACCTTCTCATAAACTAAATACTATTACGTTTAACTAAGCTAATGAAACTATCTGAAATGTTTCTGCAGCTCTTGCTCACGATGGTACAGGTATAGAGTTTTTTTAGGTCCCAAATTTAAGAGATTACATCACTTACTTTTTAAGTTGCAGGCCCAAGCTGAAACCTTCTTTATTTGATGGCTGGAACACTTCTACTGACGGCTCTAAATAAAGATGACTAATATTATTACACATAGTGTACAGATAGACACAAACTGTGTTTGTTTTTTACCCCCCCCATTCTCCCTCTTGTACAGCACATAATGTACTCATCTCTCACACTCATTGAGTAGCACAAAAACAAAGTCCCTTCCAGAAAACCAACATCCACAGTGACATCTTTACTCACCGGGTCCATCGAGATACTGAGAAAGAGAAAAGCGCAGTCTCAGAATAATCGGTTCTGTTCTGATAACTTTCCATGCCGTCGCAACTTCCTCCTGAGTCGGACACAGACACACAAATATACAGAGTTAGCATCCTAATTAAAGACACTTCTTGTAATATAAATAGATTATAATTGCATGATTCATTCTACTTTGCGAACTGTCAATATTAGAATAGTAATAGGCAAAGTCGGAGGAGGTGTTTCCAGTGAAAGGATACTCACATCTAAGAAACTGATGTTAATATGAAGATCGATGTCTACATCATCAATGGTTCCATACTCCCTGTTCATAAACACAACAACATGTAGAGTTAATTTATCGTGAGTGATCAAAGTTATACTCTAACCAATTCAAGTGATTATACCCTGAGGGAGGTTGTTTTTTTTCCTTTGGCCCGACTAGTTATAACACAGTGCAAGCACGTTTAAACTTATCTCTACTTAGTCATTTCTTTCAAAACTAGTCAAAATTTAAACAGCTTGATCGCATGTGTGTGTGTGTGTCTTACTATCTATGCTGTACCTGACAGAGATAGCACTGTCAGTGTAGATGTCTTTTACAGCCTCAATGTCGGCATCCAGTTGAGGGTGTCGATACAGGTCAGCAGCACAACTCCCCTGCAATAAGCAGCACTGGTCACAGTTATAGCAGGGAATGAATTCTCAGTGGTTCCTAATCTTATTTTCCTTTTTAATCAAACATATCCCCACACACACCCCACAGTCCCATCAGATAAAATCCAAGCACTTGTTACTGTTGGGTTTCAAAACAGTTTGAGTTTTCAAGTTCAATCTTAAATTGGAGATTGCTTATCAAAATGAATTATCTATATTGTTACAGTTTGCACGCAACGGTTCATTCACTGTTTGTGTTAGTTTGCATTTGTACCAGCTTAAGGTTTCAACTAGATGCTCATTACTTTCATGCGCTTATTTTAACTAATTATCCACAGTATGATTTACTATGACCTTGCCAAGCTCTGACTCAAAAACAAAATCATTATAACCTAGCATTTTTTTTAATATGAAACTATAGTTAATAACTTATATGGGATATCTGAACAATATGATATGGAGTGGTATTTAATCTTTATATTACAAAAATTAAAAAGCCTAAATAAAATGTACTATGCCTGTCATATATGTTCCTGATACTAGAGTTGATATCTCTTCCCCTCAGCTGAGTGTGTAGAACAGATCACACATTTTTGTTCTTATCTTCACTACACTGCTTTCATGTTCTGTGACTGCACTGAAACGAGCGTTAAGTCCCAGACTGGATTTACATTTCAATCAAAAGACTTGCAAGATAACCACAAAAAGGATAACTAACAGATTAAGATCTTATATGAGAGTGAAGCAATGAACTTTGTGAGATGAGATGATACATTAAATATGTGTATCAGGAATGAATTTGACTGAGGTACTTGGGATTACTTCGGATATTTGGGGTTATGTAAGGTGTAAATAGTAAAATTAAAATGCTATCATCCTAATTTGAATAAAAACACAACATTCCCAGAGCATCACATATGGTAATATGAACTTACACAACTTCATAAAACACAGCATCACATTCTGTAATTAATTAAAATACATTTGGCCTTTTTTTCAGCACAGCATTAGAATGCAAATGTCAGTCATTTGGCCCATCGGAGAGAAACATCTTAAAAATTATTCACCACAATGCCGTGACATTTGATCTGAATATTTACAGTTTCCAAGAGAATAATCCCAAATGATTCTGCTGACCTCTGACTTATTGTCTGCACTCACTATTGGGTCAAAAAATCCTTCTGACATAAACTTGTGTCTATAGCAGTATTCTGAAAAGTAGAGCTCTCTGTCAGACTAGCGGTGATAATTCATGCATGTTAAATTGTTAAAGGATTACCTTTGTACCAACTGGGCTATAATATTACAAAAAAGCACTGTACCAAAGATATGAGCTTACTTTTTCCTTCATAACACTCTCAGTTATTACTGCTGAGTATTTAATAATAACAGAAGGCTTAAAATAAAACACCATACATGCTTTTGACTTACCAACATTATCCTTAACGTGAGTTTAAATTAACGATACAAGTCATATGTAATTCAAAACCTGTAAACTAACTGTGGTTTTCTTTGTGCCAATGTATTATAGCATTGGGAAAAACTATTAAAAAACCCCACATAATTTTAAATAACTAGAAATAACCACAAATAAGCACTAGTAGTAAAAACACAATGCCAATATCCCGACAATAGATTCAACAGAGATTTTGCGATGGTAATAGTGTTTGCTGTACCTGAATGCCATATAGGAATTGTTCTGATTCGTTCTCCCCATCTGACTCCTCGTCTGTCCAACACTGTCCTTTGATGTCCTGTGGGTCCACACATTGTGAAAAAGCCATTATGGTGCAGTGGGATGAAAAAGCAACCTCTTTCTATCATCCTTTCATCTCCCACTTCCCTATTTAGACTTCCTTCATGTGCTTCAAAATACTGCTTAAATAGCATCGCAAAGAGAGAGATGAAGGGACACAATTTATTTCCGTCAGGATATTCTCTCAGTTCAACCCTTTTTAAACAAATCCTCAAATGACAATGAAAAAACATGACTTTACAAAAATAGGATTTTATAAATAAAAGGAACTCTGTTTCTTGTCATTTCCAGCAAAGCCTGAAACCCAGAGGTCCAACAGAATAAAACAGAATAAACCAGACGAATTTGTCATATTTAATACTTAGATCTAGGTTATTTAATGTTTAAATGCCTATGGAAATTATTTAAGTAGCCACGTCAATATAATTTAATTTAAAGCTTTCTATGTCATCAACAAAGCCAATTTTTTTTTACACCATTTTAATGATAAGTAATGATTATGCCAATAGGTTCTCAGTTGTCTTACCATTGGGTCTGCTGTTATGGCTCTCTCAGACAGGTTTGAGCCTTTGATTAGTGCCAACCATTTCAGCCTGTTTCTAGGTGGAAGGAGTGAGAACACAAAAGCGCAGAGCTTTGACTGACAGTCTCACATCACTCCTCAGTATCATAACCTTGAATAAATACAAATATAACATTAAAAACAAACAAAACAAAACCAAAAAAAATCATAAAACAAGAAACAAAGAGGCCACTGCAAGTGACGCCATGCTTTGTAAACGGTGCCCTCCTCCTCTTTTCTTTAAATCTTCCGCACTTCACCTTGCCATGTATCCTAGCAACAGGCATCTCTGCCTTCTTTCAGAGTGGCATTAATCACTGCAGAGAGAATGTGTGGGAGATATGTGCTGTACGTTCAGTTCCAAGGATGTTTCCATTTTTTTGTTTGTTTTTTTTCCAGGAATTTAACCTAAAAATATCAAAGCAGCAGAGGTTTTTTTATAGGCCTTACCTGTTGTAGACACACAGCTAAAGCAGCACATTTACTTATCTCACTGCATTGTTAGACTACGATTTATTGTTATGAGAGTTAGGAACAAATGTGAACAAAAATATATTTTCTGAGCTAATTTCCCCCGAGTTAGCCTAAAAAGAGCACTAGAGTTTTAAGTAATTTTAAAGCAAGAAAACAATAGCTGCCTCAAAAGAAACAACAGTCACAATGATTGCCAGAAATATCTAAATGATCCAGTCACTCCCTTCTGTTAGATATGTAAACAATGCACTGCTGTATCATAATCAAAATTACAATTTCCATAGTCCGGCCCACATCAAACAATAAAATGAATAAAAAATGAACAAAATAGGAAATGATCTAGGAGGGGTGTAAAATACGACGAGGTGACAACATAGCTTAGCAGTACGAGACTGAATGCCTTGAATAAGAAAAAGACAAAAAAGAACAGACATGCACAAAGCCATTCATGGGATATATAGGTCAGTATAGTAAAAAGGATACCAATTCTTCATGTCTTCTTTGACTGGGCCTATTTCAGTACGTCTACACGAAAATTATGGGTATCTGTTTTTGTGAGTCTGTCATGATCACACTCTTCTCATTGTTGTAAAACACCCTTTCTTACAACAATAGCACACAAATAAATTCTCATTAAACACTGCTGTTCTCAAAACCATATCTTCGTCTTTAGCTTCTTCTCTTTTCTCTATATGCCTGCTGCCTTGCTGTTCTCAACCGTGCTAGCATCTACATCCTCCCAGCTCCCTAACCCGCCATTCCTGGAGCCTCTGTCGTCTCACATGCCAATAGTTACTGACACAGCGCCCACCCCCACACAAACACACATTTAGCCGTCCCCATTCCTTCTTTTGATAACTATTTAGCTTAAACACAGAGGCAGTCAGGCGTATTTTCCCCTCCCCCCATGCTCTGGAACCCCCACACCCACCCCATCCATCCACACTTACCTCCACAGAGGATGGAGACTGGGATGCTGTCCTTGCCTCAGCTTTTCTCCCTCTTAAAGGGCACACCTGCCTCTCTCTCGGCAGCTGCTTTCCACTGAAATGATAGATGACAATAAGTCCTTTAAAATAAAACCAAACCAGAGCCACAATCCAAATGTTCTAAAGTGTCTGTTTCTCAATGCTTGTGGTGTGTGCCTGCAGGCAAGCCAGCTAGTGTGTGTGTGTGAGAGCCTGTGTGTTTATCTATTACAGATCTCTGCTCTTACTGCTCTCTTATATTTTGCCTGACAACACTGAGGTGTCTGAGCATGCTCAGTGAGACTAGGCAAGCCAGTCATGTGACCTGCAGCTGACTGCGCTGCTGCTGAGAAATAAGGGGGAAAAATGGCTCTGCATGTGTATGCATCTGCCTGTGTGTTCGCGTGTGGTGTGCGGTTGCATAAGTCAGTGTCCATTAGTGTGCTCTTTTACTTTGGAGGCAGCTTCTGGTTGATACTGAAGTTCTTCACGTCTTGTTTAAATTTATTTAAGATAAAAATAGTATAATTATACCGTAAGCTACATTTGCGCTTTATACTACACAGCATGCATTATGTTACATGCAATAAATATTTCATGCAACATAATATACTAACACTCCAATTATGTTTCAAAAAGTGACTTATATTATATTAACATTATAAGAAAATAATCTTTCCTGTCTCCAAAATAGACTCACTTGCATGTGTGAGACAATGGCCTTTCAGCTAATCAGTCTTTACCCTCTTTATCTCCAGGTATCTATTTAAGAACTGACCTAAAGAAAGGGAAGATTAATGGACAGGTGTCCATCCACTTGTCTGATGTGATGCTGTAGTCTGGACAGACATTTATCCATGCTTGGGACAGTCCCCCAATTGCTAGGTATTGGATAAGATAAAGGCAGATGCACACATGATCTGCTGAATGAGTGTGATTGTTTACACCTGAGTTTACCGAGTGTCTTGGCAAGCTGCTTTTTGATTGTTATTTATCCTTACTTTAGGTTTTCTATTAGTGTATTCTTATTTTTTTCTGATTATTGCACTGTAGAGGGTGGTGAGAAACAATATTTTGTTTCAGCCTGTGCATTTCTGTAAATACCATGTGAAATGACAATAAACCTTGAATCTTGATCTGCTGTGGCGACCTCTAAAGGAACCAGCTGCCAGAACAAGAAAATAAGACATTTATTTGTCCCACAATAATGCAAACTAAAGGGCACTGACTCCAGTGAAACACTATAAATATGGGGTTTAACGTCATTCACAGTGATTTCATCAGCTTACAGAGTTTAGACTTTTTGGTCCTCTTTTTGTGAAGGTAAGTAGTGAGTCTAAATATTCTAAATTACATATGCAGACTTATTTAGACAAGAGGTTCCCAAATTAAGGCTTATGATCGCTTACGATTAAGGCCAACACAAGAAAATTGCACACAAGAACCCTTTGTGTGTTTGTACATTTTTCTAATGTGTCAGTTCAGGATGGAGGTTTCTGTTTTTTGTTTTTTGTTTTTTAAACAAGCTTTTTAACCCTTACTGAGCAGCCATTTTCCAGACACCAGCTATATTTTTCTTCATTAAGGTTTAGTCTGCTATGGTGACTAGTACAGAGGAGTCCAAATTAATCCATCTGATCTTATTCTGAACTGCTATGTCACAAGTGGATAAAGGAAATGAACAAAAGTTTGTCAAGCTTGTCAAGCTAGTTGTCCGCGCAAAAGGTTACCAGGTTACTAACAGCTAACACTGGCCAATAGGCCAAACTTTGAAAACTCTGTCTTTAGTCTAGGCCATTATCTTTCCTCCATTTTCAACATAATCAGATTGCTAAAACTGTGACCACACCATCACTATTCTATTTGGGGTTAGGAGAAAGAAGACACACACACCTTGTTTGCGTGATGGATATATGTATGTATTCACATACATACATATACATATAGATATGTGTTTTTAATCACATAATGTAAAAGCTGTTTTTTTTTCTTTCATTTTGTAATAGAGCTCAATATTTTAAAGCAAATAATGTTAAACAATATCAACTGATTTTTATCCATGGTACTTCCCATTCTGTTTTATTTTGGTAGCATTGGTGGAGGCAGTTTTACTAGAGCAGTACTAGAAGCATTAAGGTGTTCTATCTGCTCATCTCTGAGACTTATCTGAGCATATTCTCATACTGTCTTACTGTACAACATGGCACAGGCTTTAGCAGCTATTAATGCTGACTGACAGCCAAGAGCTTGGGCAGTGAACAAAGAGACTGAACAGCAGGTCTGTTCCTCACCTGGAAAGGTGTGTCAACTGGCCTTCAATGCTGGAGTAGACTGGATCCAGGTAAAGGAAGCCAGCAATCAGAGAGACAGCAACATGGGCAGTGGAAGTAGCAGTGCTACCACAACTGTTAACAGGTGAGTTAAACATGTAACATGGGGAAAAGGGGGTACACCTTCAGTGGGAAGTGCAGGCTTTTGAAGCAGTGCAAAAAATAGCATCTGTGTTTTATTGTTTTTGTAAACTACATGTTTAGGACTATCTGCAAGTTTTGTTGCAGAGCTTAAACATTTTGTTCACTGCAGTTAAATGTATTTGTGCCTGTGTCAAGGATTTACTTTCGGCTCACAGCTGATTATGGCAACCAGATAATTAATCACTGTGGCAAGCATTTTTTCCATAGTTATGTACTGTATGCAAGACACAAATCCATGTTATGTGTATTTATTGCCAAGTGGTTAAATGTAAATGTATACTCCCCAACAAGTTTACATTCTTTCTCTCTCTCTCCCTCATGCAAAATGCATTTACATTTTGTATTGGTATAAAATATTAACACGGGAAGGTTTTTACTTTAGTCCATTGGCTTTTAAAAGTTTTCTGACATTCACAACTTCAAAAGCAGTAAAAAGTTTATGCCTAACACATTCTATCAACTTTTACCAATTAAAAATCAATCCAATTTGAATGTTATTCTTTTCTTTCCTTATTTCTCCAACAATGTTTTTTAGCTTAATTTCATGTCATATTTTTACCTTGGCCATCATTAACCCACCTGCTACAACCGTGGGGAACGCACCACTGTTTGGGGCTCCCTGCGATAGTTTGTATTTATAAATTAAGAATTTGATTTAAAGCTAAAAATTAAAAAAATAATTAATTTAAATAAGGCGCAAATAATATTTACATAACATAACAAATAACTGCAATTAATGTTTATATTTTAAGAGAATATACTTTGACAATATTCAAATAAGTAACAAAACCCACATACTTACATAACTGACCATAACCAGACTGCTGTATCATTTTTGTTATCGCTAGATGGCGTTAGAGTCTATAAAGAATTTCCAAGGCCCACGTTAGATTTTTCTGTCTACTGCATACTGATTGGGAGCTTACAAAATGCAGCAGGGGCACTGAAAAGCATTTGGGCCTCTTTTTTTCTTTCTTTCTATTAACCAGCTTTCATCAACTAACTTTAACAGAAAAATATATTATGACAGCACTCAAGTCGGTTACCGTATACTGCACGTCTGATGATGCTTCCCATGTTACACTAAGCAGCAGATGGTTAGCACGTCCAGGCACTAATGTAGCCAAATGACAACATGGAATATTCAATTCATTTAAATCCTACGGGGCTTGTAAACGGACACTGAATACCGATGTTAAGCAAACTACTGCATTTTTCATCTCCCTCACTTTTATTCGGGAAAGCCACACATAGTCACATGTCCAGGTCCTCCCCACAGATGCGTTCAAGCGCCCCAACCACTACCATACGCATCTCTGTATCCTTCCGCACCGGTTTTTTTTATTTAACACTTCCTGGCTTTCAACAAGCGTAATACCGATAAAAAAAGTGAAATAAATCTTTCTTTTTCGCGTTGTTAATGCTATAATTATCGCAGCGGTTGATATAAGACTCTAAAGACCCCTTTTCCCCTTTTACATGTTCTCTCGGATGGATATATCGCAGCATCCCTAGAAAGTAGTACCATAGCTTGAGGTACTAAAGAGATCACCTTGAGCTGATCTCAGTGATACGCCAGTCACATCGGTTCAACAGCTACTAAAGGTGGGTATCCTCAACAGGGGGTTCAGTCGCATCGTCTGTCGATCCATCGGGGGTATCACAGCTTATAAAACCTGTAAGACTTATTTTCAGTAGCCATGTTTTGCGCTTTGGTAAGATTACTGAGCAACTCTGCGTGTTGCTCACTGGCATGTGGTTTCCTGTCTTTCTCGTTTATCAGTATTTTAAGTAATTACTATTTTAAAGCCTCAAAATATGTAACAATGTTAATACAGCTAGGTGAATACAGTCATCTTAAATAAGCCATTTTAAATCCCTCGTATACGGCTTTTAACAGCCTTGTGGCAATGCATTTAATAAACGGATAACCCGAGGGAATGTGTGCGAATTGAAAAGCTTTTTATATTACAACTGTTAAAAAGTAGCAATATTGTTTTTGTAGCCAACCCAGAAAACGTATGAATACCAGTAACATTAAATTTCATTCGCGTGAAACGTTGTAGAATCGCTTCCTGTTGCCTCTTGACGTGGGTGTGGCCCTCCGTCTTCTCGGCTTCCCATTGGCCAATCTCCGTGACGCGTCTAGCTTGGGAAAATGTGACGCACGATGAGAACGTGACCTTTAGCGCATCGTCTTTACTATAACTTTATCTGCATTTTTATAAAACACTGATGTTTTATGGCTGATGTGGCTTTTAAATAATGAGAAAAAAAATCTAGTTAATTTTATTTTAGGTAATGTAATAATGCTTAATTAAAAGTATTGCGTGGTATGTGTTCTGCTTTTCCTCCGTGTGCCCGTTAGCGCTAAGCTAAATTCATCACGATGCGCATCATCATCCTTTAATTGATCAGTCTTTCCTGTCTTTCCTCTCTTAATTAAATGCCGGCCACGTTAGATATGGTGCGTGTCCTGTATGCGTAGTTTGAAATATGTGTTTTGCTTCAGTTTGACTGCAGTAATTTTCCGCAGTGGTGGAAGGCCTTATTGACACTAGATACATAGGAATGAAGGCAGGTCTCGTCCTGCCAGGTATGCGAACACTTCTTTTTTTTCCCCACAAAAAGAAGTCTTTTAGCTGAATTTTTAAACTGCAATTTGATATCCTTAATAATTGTGAAATACACCTGCTGCATATGCTTTATGTTCTGAAATGCAGTTATTTGTATAACACAATAATTGTCATTGATATGACCTTCCAGGCTAAATGCGCTGTTTACAAAATGAAGTTTCATTTACAAGAGCCCACCAAATCAGATTGTCAGGCAACTGACTGTGAGATCTGTTGAAGTGATTAACTCAACATGGGAACCTTAAGTGTCTTTGCTACTTAAATCTAGACTGAAAGCACAGAACTCCAGAGGCTCAGTTGTAATTATTTTCTCATATAAAAGGCAGAGTAACTTAAGTTAAATTGAGCCTGTGAACTTAAACTTCAGACTCTAGAACTTTTTTTTTCATCAACAAATACCTCAGCAGAATGTTCTGTGTGACAAACATCTGGGTCATCAGCTTAGTAATTTTCTGCTTTTGAAAACATTGTGAAGGGCAACTAGCCATTTACCAAGACCAGTGTGAGTCGTGGATGCCACCTGCTGCTACAGTTAATGGATAAAACTACAATTTCCTCTTCTAGTAGGAACTACTGTCCTTGACCTGCAGTTTTGATAAGAATGTTTGGCTGTAGTAAAGCTGGTGGCCAGTGTAATAACCTGGGCCAGACCAACCTGAGCTGTTGGTCTCTCTACTGTAGAAGCATGTTTGCTAATGCCGCATGGAGCCAGCTCCACCGTTATGAGTATTCCTCTGCCACCACCTGACAAAATGGTCACTCTAAAGGTACACACTAGCCTACATAAAGTTTGTAATAATCTGTAGATTCTAACAACCATCATGTACTCTGAGTTTTAGCTTTCTACCACTTGACTTGCCATGTTGTGTTATTATTAGCCAAAAATCCATTTTTAGACTCGAGGCTACCCTAGACTGGTAGCGACACTGGTGTCAGAATACTCCTGTACCATCACAGAAGTCTCATGTATGTCGTTGTATTAGATCTTGGTGACTGACTAGTCACTGTGGGTGCTCTTCATATCCTTTATCCTCATTGAATGGATTTACTCTTGAGCTCCTGGGAATGTTGCGCACATGCACGCACGTTGCTGCCGCGCTCAGTTCTGCTGTAGCAAGGAGAAGTTTGTTCACTGGCATTGGAAGCTCCAGCACACTGGGGTGGCTATGGAGGTCATTTGTGTTAACATGCTTTGTCCCCAAGAGGAACAGGAAGATATACTGGGGGTATGTAGTGTAACCTGCAAATGGTGCCTTGGTTGAGAGAGTGTGGAGGATTGAAACCATTCAAGAGCCACCTTGGATTAGCCCAGTGTTACATCACATGCTTAGCAGGTGATACAAAATGTTATGTCACCCTGGAAGGAATGCTACTGTAACTGCTTATGATTGCACAGCTGTTTTTCATAGATAAGTTGGATAAGAAATGGTTTAGAAAGACATGATAAGATGGTGAGAGAATATGTTACAAAAGTCTTAGAAAATGATTATCAGCACTGCTCTAAGTTGGTCCTGCATCTGTGTCAGGGTTGCTGTACCTGCTTCTGGTCTGTGACTACCGTCCACTGGGTATCCTGGGTTCAGAGATGCCTCTTTATTTAGTCATTTGGACATTCCTACTGAATATCATTGTGTTTCTCTAAAACAACAAAGAGCTTACAAGCTGGAACAAAGCATGTTCTTTGGCCAGTCTCATTCCTTCTGGTCCAAAAATAACACTTCACTTGAGGATCTAGGCAGTATGTGAGTGTGAGAGCATATTTTCCTGAACTGTAGAAGACGCAGGCAGATATTTCTAAATGTTTGCAGAAGAAATTTGTATCAGATCCCTGTTTTATTACAGTAATGAGACAATCAGTACATTTTTGGTTAATGCACATTTGAAATCCTCAACCTCAAAAAGAAAGGCAAAGCTAGCAATGTTCTGTCACTAGAAGCAAGCCTGTGGTTTTATTACTATTTTTACTCCTAGATACAGCTATTTTTTACCAACTATGAGTGTTTGTGTCCTGGAGACACAAAATGTAGTGGGAACTACAGCAACAGGGGTTTTGAGCACTTTGGTAAGGGTCAGTATATCTGTCTGTGGAAAGCTTTTTAACACAGTAGCTTTCCGAACATGCAAGGAACAGCCCAGTAAATATAGAAGGCTTTACATGTGTGCCCACATGTAGTACTAAGACTGGCTGTATGGTGCAGAGAGGCCTATGGCCCTGCCCAGCTTGATGCATCTGTCACAATGCTAAATCTTATTTTTAATTTATCTCTTCTGAAATGAATTCTCTCTATCTGGTGTATAAATACTGAATTTTCTTTCTTTCTTTTCTTTTAGGGGAGTTGGTTTTGGACATATTTGTAGTCGTCTAGCGAACGTCTTCTATAGGAAGTTGCATAAAACTTCATTTCCACATTTCCTTCTAAATGTGCCTTTTCAGTTTTGCAATGTTGACTGACTGTATTGCACTTTAGAGTTTTAACATTAAAGATGTAACATTTAAAATTAGACTGTAGGAAAGAGTTCACAATGATGGCATTACACCTAGATATTGTATTTTTCTCAGATGTTTTGATTGTCTGATTGTCATCAGGTGTGTTTGTTCAACATCTGCTATTGTACTATTTAATCTATTTTGTTAAAAATTTGTTTTATTGCTTTTTGGGTCACACCAGGAAATCATTTAAAAAGACAGAGTATGCTGCAGTAGCTAGCATTATTACAGGCTTCTTTTGCCCCCTCTGAGATTTTTCCCTGTGGTTCAGCCCACTGAGGGGTTGAGTGTGCTGCAGTAGTGTGACTGAGCTCACGTACAACATTAGACTGCCTCATTGATGGAAATGTTACATCACCAGTTGGCTGGCTGCTGGCAGTGAGGTTCTGTCTGGAATCCCCCACCATGATGCCTTTGCATTTAGGATGTTATGAGTAAGAGAAAGTCAGACCACTACCATGTGCATGCAGAAAATTTTCCACTGAGACATTACCACAAAGATGGCTTTGGCTTCAGTTGTAGCTGCAGCACCTAAACACTGTCTGTTTTCCAGGTATTAAAGGTGAAACACTTTCAGTGGCTTTTAGTGATTTGTCAGCCTGTTGCTTTGATTTAAAAAAATAAAATAAACCCTCCAAATCTACTTAGAAGTGAAGTTAGTTAAATTCGTTAGATTCAATTATCTGTAAAACCAGGCTAATAAATTAAATATTTGTTTTAGCTGTGCTTTAGCTGTGTAACCACAGCAACCAGAGCCCTAAAAGAAGCTGCACTCCTAATCAATATAGATAAGTAATGTTACACCCTGCTCAGACACGCCTACCTTGTTGGATTAAGCATGCTACAATGCTCAGTGATACAGTACCTCTCATAACTCTGTGACTCGTAGGCTGAAAGGAAGGGAGTGTCCCATCCACACATAAAAGTTTCCTGTGTGCAACTGACTATATTGAGTCACTCACCACTGCACAGGATTTTGGGTAATCTCTGTTCTATACAGCCTTGTGTTTTACAACTAGAAAAGAGTGATGGTTTCATGTTGAAAGTAAGGAAATTCCAACCTTCTAGTTGAGATATGTGACTGTTGTTACCATGGGTGACTCAGCAAGATGGGTGGGTGGTGTAGCAGCTCAATGGGCTATACTACTCTGTTCTCAGTATAGAATATGGAAATAGCATAGTGAACCCGTATAAGCCTTAGCATGTCCTTTAGCACTACAGATCAACATTAATATATTTCCTGTTAGTCTTTGAGCTACTCCAAAGGGGTTGGAGTTATTTTCCTTAATTATTGAAGCATGAAACATATTCATATCCTCGAATTCAAGAGAGTCTTGTGCAAATTCTGTGCTCACAATAACCCAGTGTTTTAAAAAGAAATGCAATATTTAGATTTTATGAGCCTAATGTTAAATAGTCTTTGTGTGTGGGTGTGTGTCTTTTACCTTTTGTGGCTGACAACATTTGGAGTTCGTGACTCTTAGCACTACCATGGTTCAGTTTTTCCCTGAAGACAAATTGAGCCATGACCTATGTAAAACATGACACATTTTGTTGGACTTGTGCACAGTCCAGTACAAAAGTACACAAAAAGGGCTTGGACTGTTAACAGTTTTATTGTTACTCTATGATCTAAACTAGCCTAACTAATAGCTATTGTATTTTACAACACAAATGCACGTCTGTGGATGATGCTTTCTGTGGAATCCAACAACCTCAGTAATAGGTTTTTTGTTTTTTGTTTGTTTGTTTTTTTTTTTCCTCCTTCCTCTTTCCTGTTTAGGACTTCTCCAGTTGCACCAGGAATCACCATGCCTCAGTTAAAGTCGGATATGGGCTCGGCCTTCATCCAGACACAGCAGCTCCATGCTGCTACGGCCGACACTTTCCTGGAACACATGTGCCTGCTGGATATCGACTCAGAGCCCATCACTGCACGCAACACCGGAATTATCTGCACCATTGGTTGGTCCAACCTACTTTTTTTTTTTTTTTTTTTTAATTTTTACTTGTA
>VUQG01018541.1:43820-54710 GCA_015106755.1 Etia nguti
CATTGGCATAAACTTCTTTTTACTTTGTCACTTGATGAAACTTGAAGATGTCAGCAAGAAATCATCAATATACAAATGAACAGTGTTAAAATTCTCAGTTGGGATGATTGACAAAATCCCAGTGATAATTCCGCCTGTGTTTGGCATTTAAAATAACTCTGACACTGCATGATTTCCAAATCATAATGCATGTTGCCTGAACCCCTTCATCTAACACATTGGCTGTTACTGCTATTGTTTACTAGTTACTAAAGTTGCTATGATTTCAGGGAAATCTTTGGAACTTTGGTAGCTGTTAAATAATTCACAGTGCAAATCACTCGTATTCCAAAAAGACGAAAAAAATGTGGCTGCTGGAAAAGGGAACAGAAAAAGCCGTTTTTAAATGATGCCACACAGAATAATAAATTGTCAATGAATGACCTGATTTACAAGGGATTGCTGAGATTCCTTAAAATGTGCATACTGTACACACACATTTATGTTGATGAGTTAGGGACAGTAGGATTGAAGTACAATAAAAGTAAAGCACCTTTGTTGAAGTCTTAGACCCCATAGAAATTTGCTCTAAAGTATGGACTTATTGCTGTGTTCATTGTTCATGCCTTTTTTTGGCTTACCTTAGCTGTTCACAGCTACTCTGCAATACAGATGCAGTGACTCGGCAGTGCTGTAGATTTTTGTTTTGAACTTGCTGCCCCTACAGTGAAGTTGGAAGGAATGCTTTAGAATCTTAAGTACACTACAGTACAGCCTCTTAATGGCCTCTGTTTATTTAAATAAAACACTTATTTAGTAAGGAAAATAAAACTAACTCCTTCTAAGCCTCTGTTACAAGTTATTCCTGTACGGTCCCTCTTTATTCCTCCTGGCTGTCCTTAACCGTTTCTTCAACTTTTTGTGCAGTTTGATTCACTGTTTGTCATTTTGTTTTTAACCCAGTAGCTTCTTTAGCATATTTGTAATTTAATGTTTTAGATAATTTAATTTAAAACTAAGATGCAGTTCACTGTATGTCATATTTAATATCATGTAAAAGTTTTTGGATTTTAATCTTGACATTCCCCTTTTTCCCCACTTACTGCACACCTAAACTCTTATATTGCCTTTCATTTCTTCTTTCCCTCCTTCACAACTTTTTTTTTTTTCACGTCCCTTTAACATTGTCCCTCTGTTTTTCATCTTCCTTAATTTATAAATTTTTTTTCCCTTTTCTTGTCACTTATTCTTGCTTTACAACTGTTTGCCTGGTTTGAAAATGCCTTTCTTCGATGCATCTTGCCCTCACTTGTGCCAGATTGCTCGTGAAGCCGAGGCAGCCATGTTCCATCGGCAGGTGTTTGAGGACCTGCGTCGTTCCACGCCGCACTGCAAAGACCCTGCTGAGGCCATTGCAATCGGCGCTGTCGAGGCCTCCTTTAAGAGCTTGGCCTCTGCGATCATTGTGCTCACAGGCTCTGGAAGGTAGGCAGGTTATCTGGTCTGGCAGTTGGTGGAGGTCACTAATAACTGTACTTAAGGAGTCTGAGAGGCAGCGTAGGGCCAGGCAGGGACTTTCCGAGGAAACAACTGGGAGAGCTGGCAAACATAACCAGACTCATGGTTGGATGTTAAGAAGTTATATAGAAGCAGTTAAATGCTTGTGTGGGGACGGTAAAGGAAAAGGACAAATATCCTCAACCCTCTTACCCAACGTTCTTCTTCACTGATTTGTGTGTGAACGTCTTCATTAGCTATCCTTGTTTAACCAGGAGTCTAGCTACATGTTTGCCAGTTAATCCCATTGGTGTGAGTACCTCATTATACAGCGTGTGCGATTGAGAGTAACCCCTCCCCAACCCTTCCCTTCGGGGCTCAGATAGCACGAGAGGCCGAGGCAGCCACCTTCCACAGAAAGCTGTTTGTGGAGCTGAGGAGACACTCACAGCTGACCAGAGATCCTACAGAAGCAGTAGCTGTTGGAGCTGTTGAGTCATCCTTCAAATGCTGTGCTAGTGCCATTATTGTTCTCACTAAGACTGGAAGGTAAGGAAAAGTGGAATAGAGGTGACATGATTCGGGTCCTGAAGGTAAGGCATCGCCAAACGTGTGCCCGCCTATTTAACCCAGCTCCTCCGTCTTCCTCAAACACCTAATGTACTTGTGAAGATCCCCGTCCTCCTAATTTGCGTGTGTGTGCTGTGTGATAACAGTAACTAATTTTATAAAATGTGAGACAGTTATGTCGTTAGCCCAGATGCCCATGTTTTAGACTTGTCATTCATGGTATTGTGAAATTTTAGTTTGGATTGTTGTATTGGCTCAAAATGTTTGAAAACTAGTGAAAAAATAATAATTTATGTACAAAAATATTACTTTAAAACCATAACTTATTTACACACTATGGTGTAAATATGTGGATTTTTAAAAAAAAAAAAAAAAAAAAATTGCCAGTGTTTTTCTTTTCTCATTATTAGCTGTACAGCAACTGGTTTATTCAGAGCACGCAGATTTCCCATTACACAAAGTGATCCTTTAACTGTCTTTGCTATTAGAGGATCACTTGGTCTTTGACCGTGGACATCTTGGGCTACTGACAGTGACCTTAAACCTCTGCATATCGATGATAAAGCATAAGTGTTGTCACTTATTTTGGGCTACTCTGACCACTCAGGAATGTATGGAAATTTTAGAGACTCTGGTTGCCTCCCTTGCCTCTCACACCTGTTGGGAGTAGGACACTGCAAAAACTGAGAAGTATAAATGAGCCAGACTATCTGAGAACACTTGTGTGTGGGTGGCGGGTTATTAATTGCACTGAATTGCTTCTTTCAGGAAACCATCAGTATGGAGATGATTTGCATATATTAAGTTATTAGTTTCTTACTTAGTGCTGAAAATCACTAAGCAGTATGAGTTAAATGCTTGGACATGTCTGCTTGGTTAAATGTTTTGCACTTTTTGAAAAAAATTAATACCTAATTAAAACCTCATTGTTTTGCACAACTTTTTTTAACTACTAATCTACAAAACATTGGTATTCTCACCCATGTTAAATGCATCACTGAAACATTCAGTGTAGGTTGGAAGTAGTATGTGAACCCCTAATGATATTGAGTATAACAGTTGGAATCAGAAATAAAGGGAGAGTTGAATTAATGAAAGGTGACTGGAGGGCCTTTATATTAGGAAAAATTTCAGCCACTTTACAAGAAGTATTTGCTAATGTGAAACCATTCTCCAAAAAGAGGTCGGCCTTGGCAATCAAAAAGCACCGAATACCATAAAGCTGTAAAGAAGTTCAAAGTCCTTTAAAACAGTTTATATGTTGATCAGTCTATTGTTGGATAAGAAATTATTTAATAGTGTGGCTGCTATCCTTCACTGAGATGAGCGAAGCTTCTAGCTGTCTTTTAAAAGCTGAGTTGGCTAACGTCTCTGTTCATAGGTGTACCATGTGCTAATCATGGGACACATCAAACGGTGCAGTAGCACAGAGCAGGGATAAAAATACACCCCAAAATTTACATCAGTTTGTCAGAGCACCTTGACATAAAACACTGTTTAATTCCTTTTTTTTTTCCTTTTCCTGCTGATGAAACTTTCAATTCTAAGGTTAATCCATAATGAAGCCAAAAGATGTTAGCTACAACAGGACAGATATAGATATAAAATTAAACATGCTCAATAAAGACCCCATATTGCAATTATTTGCCTAATAACATGTTGTTATCTTTACTTAATCATTTTAACTTTTAGACTTGGTCGAATCATAGCCCAATCAATACAAATTGTTGGGCAGTTCCAATGGGTTCACCTGCTCAGTATGCATTAAAATCCAGCCGTTTCCTTTTGGAATCTCTTCAGTGAACTTGTACTGCTGAAGTCATTACATCAATGAAATATGGATGAAGTGTTTAGTTTCCTCTGTGTCCGTGCAGGTCCGCCCACCTGATCTCCAGGTACAGGCCCCGTGCCCCCATCCTCGCTGTGACCCGTAATGCTCAAACGGCTCGTCAGGCCCACCTGTACCGCGGCATCTTCCCTGTCCTCTACACCAAGCCCTCAAACGAAGTGTGGGCAGAGGATGTAGACTTGCGTGTCAACTTTGCTATGGAAATGGGTAAGCAGCTGTTACCTTTAATACCCTGTATACTGTAAACCTCATTAAATACATCAAATAACCACTGCTTCATTTATTGTTTCATAATAATTTATATATATATTTTTTTTTTTCTCTTTTAGGCAAGGCCAGAGGATTCTTCAAAGAGGGTGACGTTGTCATCGTGTTGACTGGCTGGCGTCCAGGCTCTGGTTACACCAACACCATGCGTGTGGTTCTGGTGGCCTGAACAGCCAGGAGGGCAGCTCTGCTTTCTCCTTTCTTTTTTCCTTTTTTTTCCTTTCATCTATCTTTCATAGCGTTCCAACCCCACACCTCACTCCTGCTCACAGCCTTTGGAATCCAGACACTGGGGCTCACATGCTCTACCATTCAACAACTTAGCATTTAGGAAATGGTGCAAAGGATCTTTGAAAGGGTACAGCCCTCACGGTCGAGGTTTTGAGTGTGAGTGGAGTGTTTTTCGCGCAGTTCTACCTATGTTTCATTCCTTTCAATTACCTAAATCAAACCAGTCTTCAGGGCCTCCGTAATACACCCTGACCAGAAACTGCTGTATTTATTCACTCAGAACACTTGTATGAAAAGTTGAATTTTATGAGTGACTGCTTCCTGGTCTGTGTGCATGTGCGTACTGACTCATGTTTAGGTGGGGTTAGTGGTGGAGCCAGCTGACCTTACCAGAGCATCTCGACTCTGTAAGAGCATACTAATCGCACTCCTCAGCTGTTTAATTGAACAAAGTATTGGCATTCTCCAGGCTCCTCGCACAGTGGCTCCACCACTCCACCCAAACAGATCCTGCTCTAGTGCTGTCTATATGAAGTGTCCTCATTCGCCAGCTTTCACTGTACAACAGTGTATATGTAAGTGTTGCACTCCTAATTTACTCCAATGTTACATTCAATATTATACTTGACTCTTGTGAGTGGTGAACTTTTGTTTTGGGACATCCAATACTACTTATATTTTGACTGCCTATAGAAAGCTAGTTTTGGATGTCTAATTCAGACGTAGTTATTGTGTTTATGTGTTTAGTTGTGTTAAAGCCTTTACATTTCTTTGCATTTAGATGATATCAAAGCTGGCACCTATGGAAAAACGTGGTTCACTAAAGATGACTTGTGTGATTGAGTATAGGACTGATGTAAAGATATGAAGCCCTGACCCTCTAAGTCAAAGGTGGTGATGGGTAGGATCCCAGTTTTTCTATCTCTGTTGGTGACCCACTGTAACTGTCTCCACGTGTGTAACATGCTTTTGATTGTAATGCTAGAGTGTAAGAACTAACAAAATGTAAAGGGGTATTATAATGCTTAGCTGGTGTACTGAGCTGTCCAACAAGACTTGAGTTCCATAATAAAAGAGATGAGCACCTATCTGAATGTTGTCATGTGTCTGAATCATCATTTGTGGGGAATATTCAATTTCCGTGCACAAAGTAAAGGATTCAGGTGAGAATTTCTAGAGAGACTTGACTCTTTGGAATACATTTTTAATTAAATGTTAATAATCACCAAACGGTTTCACAGTGGTACAGGGATTGCTAGACGCAACGGTATCCAGTAATGTAAGAACTTACAAGTACAGTTAGCAAAGTATAGTTTTTTTCCATATTTAACCATTAATGACAGTATTTTTAACATCTTCTGTAGTGGCTGGGTTTGGCTAAATGATGGCCTTTATCCTTACAACTTGATGTGTTCCTTGCAGTGGTGTAGGAATAAAGGTTAATTTTGAACCAATAAAAGGAAATTATCTGTAATTACAAACTGGTTCCCGTTAATCACAGCATGGGTACATGTTTAACATTTACTGGCAGTCCTGGCTGTACACCACCCCCACCTGCCTGCGGATCTCATCCTCCAATTCAACCAGCAGGAGAGAGTCTGCGTGGGACATGACTGTACTCTCCTTTAGCCCTACATGAAGGGGAAACAATGTTAGGCTTGCTTGTGCTGTTTTTAATTAGTGTTTCTGATGCCACCTTGTGTTAAATGTGTGTATTACAAGTCAGTCAATTGCCAAAAAAATTTGAATGCATTAATGATTTTTTTTTTTTTTTTTTTTTTTTTTTTTTTTTTTTTTTTTTTTTTTTTAATGACCCTAACATTTGAAAATAGGTTTCAACCAAAAGTATCTTTTGACTGCTGCTGACCTGACAGGTTGCGTAAAACCAGTCAAACAAAACCACAATTTGGCAGCTCAAGTGCTGAACCCCCTGGATCCTAAGCACACTGCCATAGAGACAGATGTTTCAACGTATGGCTCGTTTCAGAGATTTACCATCATAAATCATAACCTTTGACAGACATGGAATATATGTGTGTGCACATACGTACCTATGTTGTTGGATAAACCACAAGGCTCCAACACCTGTCTGTCACCTTTTGGAGAACTATAGGAAGGAGGGTGATGATTATAGGTCCGAGAAAGGCAGATGTTTGTCAGGAGGAGTGAATGCGTGTGTAACCGGAGCTCAGCCTCCCATTATAGAAGCCACCCGTATTTGCATTCACACATATCTCCTCTCAAGCCTCTTTATTTTCTATAAACACCCCCACCGACATACACTTATGTCCCCTCTACTTTTCCTTCTTAAAAGTCATCTGTGGATTTAGCATTGAGGGCCAAGTGAAATCAGACCCCCACCTTTTCTTTAAACCTCCAGCCTAATAAACACCAGCAGCATTAAAAAGCAACAGCTAATTATAAAGGATAAGGTCACAGCTCAGTTGTACAGACGAATGAAGCTCTAGAAATCTGTATGGATGCAGAGTCTTTAATTAGGTGGCAAGGAGGACAAAGAGAGGAAGATGAACGAGGCCGTGAGGGCTCGGGATTCTTTGATTGGCAACAAATCACCTGCTTTGACAGTGGGTGGCCTTGTTGTTGCCTTGAAGTTTTCCTGTTTTATAGTAGACTGTGTTTATTTCTGAGTTTCATTTTTGGAACAACAATGACTGCTGAAGCCAAATGGGTCAGCAGAGTGAGTAACAAGATAGTCACTGCTATAAATAATTTAAATATTGCTCACCAGCAGAGATGGTTGAAAAAATAGGATAAATGTTTAAGCCTGAAGGGCATTGAGGACTATGACATACTGCATTTGTGTCATGACCTGAAAACTGACAGCATGTGTGCTTCTGACATTTTTTTTTTTACTTTTTCCATAAAGTGTACATGCACACGCACCATTTCCTAGTTTGCATCATCTTTAAACTCCTTTGTTCCTTGTTAGTTTTTATTCTCTTTATTCTTATATTTGTCTGACTGTTTTCACAGTCTCTCTTATCATTGTGATAAAGACATGCTGGCATCATCAGCTTGAACTGAGAAGCAAATGCTTACTGAGCTACTACTTCTGTAAACAATAAGAAAAAAGAATCAGTTTGCTACACACACCACTAATCTGTAAAAGTGAGAGATGCTGGAGTTTACAAAGGAGTTGTAACTATAAATTTGCCACTTGCACGTGAACCATATGGTCGCACTTTTGATAATGTGCCATTGTTACAGCCAGTGATGTCAATGCTGTTTTATAATCATTGTCCTTGATAGTGGTGAACATATGGGGATTTTCCAGTACAATGACTTTCTTAAAAGGGCATAGGCCAAACGTTTTTGTTTTTTTGTTTTACTTTTTTTGCCTTTTTGAGGGTGCTGGGGGTGGGGGGTGCTTGTGTTCTTTTTTCTGTGAGCATTCAAAAGTTCTCTTTTTTTCTTTTGCATTGTGTCTGCTTTGCAGCTGCAGCGTTATAGTCGTAGTGTACTAGAAATGACGTCAAGACGGTGAAAAAGGCGAATCTCCCTCTCTGATTCGGGTTTCAGTTTGTTACCATGGCAGCAGCTGCCACTTCCTGCCAGAGTGAGTCTTCCTGTGTTCATTCATTTTTGTGTGTATGCTCCAGAGGCGTTACGAAGCACAGTGTTTACATTACCATATATGGGGTTTTATGAACAATGGGCACAGGGCTTCCCCCAAAGCTAAATAAACGCCATTAACTGCATCCACACAAATACACAGTCAGAACACATATGCATGCTCAACACTGTGCACACACATACACACACCAATAGCCTTTTGCATGCTCCTTATCAGGCATTCAAAACTGCACCCATTTATGCACAATTATCTCCACTTAGAGCTAAATGGAATGTAAATGTGTATCCTACTTGACATAGTATTTCAAGGGACTGTGGAACTAAAACTAAAGCATAAAGCAGTTTAGGTTGGGTTAGAGTCTGTTATTTGATCTTAATGTTAATTATGCAGAGGTTTTTGTAACCGGCACTACGCTGCATGAGGGCAATCTATTTTTCTGCCACTAGCACCCAATAAACAACCATAATGTCAGCTTTTCTCCTCCACTGTTTCATTGTCGCTCCTGCAGTTAAGTTTGTTGCTCTTTGGGGGAGGTTTGCAGTTCACCTTTTCTCAGTGGAAACTGTCTTGAACCCACACATACAACCGGTGTTTCCTCACTAAATGCTCTGCAAGGTATCAAAACACGATTGGGGTTAGAGAGATGGCTGTCAGAAAGTGTTTGGGTTTAAGAAGAAGCTTGAATCCCTCGGAAGAGTCCTTTTCTACACACCAACTACTGTCCCACATACTTTAGAGTGATTAGCAGGATCCCTGCCTTGGCTGTTGTCTCAAAAGAAAGGGTAGACAACATCTGCTTAGCTCCTGGCTGGAGAAAGGCCAACTCGTTTACATTCAGCGCACGAGGCTGCACGCACTCTGGCTGTATCCATGACCTCAGCTGTTTCAGCGCACTGTAAAGCCGTCCCATAACTCATAGGGCCACATTCACTAATGGGGGCCAAGGGTGGATGGATGGGATGGTGGTTCAATAAATGGGGCAAGAGGAATCGAGGGTGCATTGCAAAGAGGAAGATGCAAAAATGCCCTGCCTGCTCTGGCTGCAGTGAATACCTGTTGGAGGGCATCCAAACCACTGGCCTGCCCTTTTTCATTGAGTGCTTAGCATGAGAAATCACTTTGTTTGCACAGGAAGCATGGTCACAGAGCAACAACAGTATACCTTTTACAATTAACTCAGACACAGGTCTAATTAGGCAGCTAGCCCGGGCATCTACAACATGTGAGGGTCTGGAGAAGCATGCTGAGCCACAGAGGAGACCTAGTTTGTAAATATTAATGCTGAACTGTGCATGCCAATTACACAGCCGCTGTCATACCTGTTAGCATGTCCTAGGATATGCTGTGCAATGCTTTTTTACCATCACATAAACAGACTTGTTAAGGAAGGAACATGTGCTAATGTCTTGTGGTACATAGGTCGTATTTTACTATATAGGCTACAGTCCTTTGCAATGCAGACACAAATGAGAACTAGAAGCAGAACTAGAAAAAACTAGAAGTTGAGCCAATTTCACCCCCACAGCTGCTAAAGGTCACTAGAGCAACTGCTGAAATGTATGTGATCTTCCTCTTAGAAGAAAGAGAGGTGGAGGACACCAACAAAAAGGAGCATTTGACATATGACACCTGCCAGAAACCCCCCAAAGTGCTAAATCTGTGAGTAATAGCAATGTCCAAGGTGAAGAGAGCTTCTGTGGGATTGCCCACCTCAACTCTGGGAAAGAAAAGAATTTAAATGTAAATAATTACAGACCAATGCTGATGTCTTTTAGCTTTGATTTAAATATATTTAGTGCTTGATTTGAGTTTTCCCTTGGCAGAGAAACAATCTAACAGGATTGAGAATTAAAACATGGCAAAAAAAATGCAAGGCATATCACTGATAAGTGATCAACAGATCTATTTCTTCCATCTCATTATCAGCAAATCTTGGCTGTCTGTGGCTGGCGACAGGAACTCCACTCTGCATTTAATACTTAATTCACTCACTCACACTAATTCCTCTCACAGTCTTTGAATAAATTGCTGAGAAATTTGATAAGAAAGTGTTCTCTCTGAGCTAAGGGAGCGGGTTTTGTAGTCAAGCAGCTTGATCCCCCGATAGATCAACAATTTCCAGCAGTATATTTTATTTTCTATTGAAGTTACTGGTAAATCCATTGTTTGCATATTTTGGATGAATTTTAAAAATCATGCATATTTATGAAAAAAGTTTGATATTTTAACGTATTAATAATTTCACATTTATGAGTAAGTTTTACTGCAATGTGTCTAGTGGCTAATGTTATGTATAGCTTTTGAAAACAGTTTTAAGAAAAGTGAGGAAAAATTGGGAAACTTGACATTTTTGGAGCAGAAGACTTGTGCACAAAAAATAAACAAAATGACATTTTCAGAAGAAATATTTTGATGGTGACAAAGGTCCCAGTTCCAATCAAACAAGTGCCAGTCCCATACTGGGGGGTCTCAGACTGTTCCCGTAGGATTGAGCACAAGTTGTACCATATGCCTGGTTGGGTGTACACATCCTGTTTACACAGTTTCCAGGGTTTGTTTCAACCATGACCTCTGTGCCAGGAGTCCCCTGGGGTCACGAGGTCTAACTCTTAGGTCGACTCCACAACGATGAGGAAAAACAGCTGAATGCTTTTTAGTGTAAAGTCTGCATGTGCAAGGCAGTTATGGCTTCTTCGGAGTTTCACAGAGTAATCATTGTGCATGTATGTGTGTGTGTGGGTGGATATTACTCATATTGTGGGGACCTAAATTTGTTTACACAGTAGCACTGTGGGACGTAACTTACGGGAAATAGCACAACTCTCCATGTAAATTATTACATTTTTGAAGTTGTCCTGACATTAAAATGTATATATGTCAGTATGGTTTGCTATGCAGATGA